>CAUYLG010072521.1:0-41836 GCA_963573385.1 Cacajao melanocephalus | reverse complement strand
CCCTCCCCACCCCCCATTGTCTCTCCCCTACCCCCACCCAACTGTCCCCTGTGTGTGATGCTCCTCTCCCTGAGTCCACATGTTCTCGTTGTTCAACACCCACCTATGAGTGAGAACACACGGTCTTTGGCTTTCTGTTCTTGGGTCAGTTTGCTGAGAATGACCGTTTCCAGATTCATCCAAGTCCCTACAAAGGACATGAACTCATCATTTTTTTTGCTGTGTAGTATTCCGTGGTGTATATGTACCACATTTTCTTTGTCCAGTCTATCGTTGATGGGCATTTGGGTTGGTTCCAGGTCTTTGCTATTGTACACAGGGGCTGCAATGAACATACGTGTGCATGTGTCTTTATAGTAGAATGATTTATAGTTCTCTGGGTATATACCCAATAGTGGGATTGCTGGGTCAAATGAAATTTCTATTTCTAGATCCTTGAGAAATCACCACACTGTCTTCCACAATGGTTGAACTAATTTACACTCCCACCAACTGTGTAAGAGTGTTCCTATTTCTCCACATCCTCTCCAGCATCTGTTGTCTCCAGATTTTTTAACGATTGCCATTCTAACTGGCATGAGATGATATCTCAGTGTGGTTTTGATTTGCATTTCTCTAATGACCAGTGATGATGAGCATTTTTTCGTATGTTTGTTGGCCTCATATATGTCCTCTTTTGAAAAGTGTCTGTTCATATCCTTCGCCCACTTTTGAATGGGGTTGTTTGTTTTTTCTTGTAAATCTGTTTTAGTTCTTTGTAGATTCTGGATATTAGCCCTTTGTCAGATGGGTAGATTGCAAAAATTTTTTCCCATTCTGTTGGTTGCCAATTCACTCTAATGATTGTTTCTTTTGCTCTACAGAAGCTCTGGAGTTTCATTAGATCCCATTTGTCTATCCTGGCTTTTATTGCCATTGCTGTTGGTGTTTTATTCACGAAGTCCTTGCCTGTGCCTATGTCCTGGATGGTTTTGCCTACATTTTCTTCTAATGTTTTTATGGTGTTAGGTTTTATGTTTAAATCTTTGATCCATCTGGAGTTAATTTTAGTGTAAGGTGACAGGTATGGGTCAAGTTTCTGCTTTCTGCATATGGCTAGCCAGTTTTCCCAATGCCATTTATTGAACTTGGAGTCCTTTCCCCATTGCTTGTTTTTGCTGGATTTGTCAAATATCAGATGGTTGTAGCTGTGTGGTGTTTCTTCTGGGGTCTCTGTTCTGTTCCATTGGTCTATGTCTCTGTTTTGGTACCAATGCCATGCTGTTTTGATTACAGTAGCCTTGTAGTATAGTTTGAAGTCTGGCAGTGTGATGCCCCCGGCTTTGTTCTTTTTGCTTAGGATTGTCTTGGCTATGCAGAGTCTTTTGTGATTCCATATGAAATTTAAAGTGGTTTTTTTCTAGTTCTGTGAAGAAGGTCATTGGTAGCTTGATGGGGATAGCATTGAATCTATAGATTACTTTGGGCAGTATTGCAATTTTCACAATATTGATTCTTCCTAACCATGAGCATGGAATATTTCTCCATCTTTGTTAAGTCTTAACTTCAAATAGCATTTAGAATAACTAGGTATCCCAGTTAACTCTGAAATCTTAATATGACAACTCAATGATGCATAGCATGCAAGAGACAAACAGGGCTTAAAATAAAGAAAGTAAGGAGCGACTTACTCTTGGCAAAAATTTTCTTCAACAGAATTAGCCACCATGCCTGGCTAAGTTTTGTATATTTTCGTGATGACGGTGTCTCAACTTGTTACCTAGGTATTTGTTTCTCCTTTTTAAAGAAATTGTCTGCAGAGATCATTTGACCATTTTCTTTTTACTTGACTGTCATATTTTACAAGTCCTCTTTAAATGTTTAGAAAACACTTTGTTTAGCTTAAGAGTTGAATATTTTGTCTCTAGTTGTCACTTACACATTGTTTTGAGTATTTCGGACACACTGAAGATTCTAATAGTTTGGTTCTATTGATCTTTTATTTTGTGCCCTTTGAGTGTTTTGTCACGTTAAAAGGAATGCCATCTTTCCCTTTTTCTCCCTGCTAATCAGCCTTACTTTACCTTCCTTGAAGAATACAAACCAATTCACAGGTAGTTTCTTTTAAAGATGTTTTTTACATTTAAATATTCATTACAGTTTTAAGTGAATGAAACTCTTTAAAGTAAAATTACTCTTTTTGAGAAGACAGATCATGGATATTAAAAGTATGTAAAATGCACAGATTTTGGGACTGATTGAAGGTAAAATTCTGGATTCATATAGAAAATGTATTTTAAATTCTTTGCTGCACACACATACATTTCCTATACACATACGTATTTTCCTTAATAGGCTTCTCAGAAATTCTTGACCAAAAATTGACTGCTTTGATTTTTAGCTCATGCGTTAGTGGGTCCATTTGGAATCTTCCCTTTATGTGGTTGAGATTTGATATATATAATGAAATAAATAAAGCTTGCATTTCCTTATTTGGTACTAATACTGTAGAAATGTTTACTTGAAGATATTTTGTCTGACTAAACATCAAAAGTAGCTCTAAATACATTATTTGGGAACTTAGAATTACAATGTAGGATAGATGATGAAACACTATTCAGATGCCATACTTTATTGAGCATTCACAATGTGCAGGTCCATTTTCTTAAATTGTAATTATTTTATTTTAGTTTTTAGTTTTTATCATTTTAAGTTCTGGGGTACATGTGCAGAACATGCAGGTTTGTTACATAGGTATGCATGTGTCATGGTGGTTTGCCACATCAGTCACCCTGTTATGTATCTTAGGTATTTCTCCTAATGCTACCTTTCCCCTATCCCCTTCCCCTACCCCCTGCTATCCCTCCCTTAGCCCCAACTCCATTACAGAAATATATTTCATGTAGTATTTCCATTCACAGAGAATAATGTCTGAAAAAAAGGAAACACATTTGTTCCAATCACTACAATATATAATTAGCAAATGTTTTGTATAAATCAAACAATTTGGGAACACAAAGGAAATATATCCTTTAAATAATCATAAATAATGTCATTCTGAAGGAGTTGACATACCTCCTGTGTCAAGGCATTGGTAGGCATCACAAGACATCTGTAGGCTAAGATTATAGTGGTATGCTTTACAGTAAAAGACAAGAATAAAACAAGTTCAGGAAGGAAAAAAAAATCTAGGACACTAATAGAGAATGGTGACTCTTCCAGACTGGATGAAATGTATGATTTAGATTTGAGGATAAAATTTAATAAGACTACAGAGGAAAAGATTGCCAAAACTCTAGATTTGAGAGTGGCCGCAAAAGGCATTGGGGTGATCTTTGTGATTTATTGAATTGCTGAATGAAATAATCATCACATTGCATTTAAGGCAATAAATCTGATGGCAGCTAATAGAATATATTGAGGAGATGAAATGGGATGTCTGGAGAAAAGGAGTTTTTCTAATAAGGCAACAAATAAAAATCTGAGTCCAGATGGATATAATGAGAATGGAAAGTAAAATATAAATCCCAAATAATGCATTTACATACCTAGCGGGTATTTGATGTGAATAGGGAAGATAAAATTGTTTTGAAATTTTTAATTGGAATGACTGTAAAATTGCCAGAGAAGTTAGATTTTAGCTGGCTTTAGATTGTAAAGTAGATTTGTTTTTAAGTATTTGTACTTTGAGGTAGAACACTGGGTTGCAGATTAGGAGACAGAGAGTGGAGAGAGTGATCTTATCACAAAGGAAAGAATAATTAAAGCTTTAATAAGTCATGGTTATTGGTGAGCAAGGAAATGGGTTTTTAACACAACTATTAAATTGTTTCTAAATATTGAAATAGGAGTAGAGGAGTAAGACTTAGGGGAGAAGATATAGAAGGAATGTTGAAATAAGTAGGTGGGTTATTAAGCCTCCCTAGAAGTTAAAAGATGAGAATGTCAAGAAGGTAGAGCCTACCAAGACTACATTTGTGAATTTCACTGGGATAATTTCAGTGAAGTGATGTGGGTAGAAGCCAGATATTCTAGGGGTTAATGATGTAGTTGGAGGGTTATGTAGATAAGAAAAGTGGGGACTTTTGTTAAATCAAGTTTATGGAGGTATAAATGACTTGCAATAATATGCACATATTTTAAGTGCACACTTCTATAACCTTTGATACCTATATACACCATGGGACTACCACCACAATCAAAACTTTTACATTATTTCAAAAAGTCCTCTATGACCCGTCTCAGTGTAATCTCCTCACTTTTTGCCCCAGGCAACCACTGATCTGTTTTCTTTCATTACAGATTAGAATTTTCTTTTCTATAACTTCTTTTAAGTGAAATAATATAGTACTTACCTTTTTGTGTCTGGCTTTTTGCACTCAGCAGGATTTTGAGATTAATTTATGTTGCATCCATCTTAATCTGTTCTCTTTTAGTGCCGAGTATATAGAAAATGCTTTTGAACACTTTTATTAGTGAAATAAGGCTGAAGCTATAAAAAAAAATTTTTCTTGTTTTTGAGATAGAAAAAATCTGAAGGTGTTTTTAAGTAGGTAAGAGGACTCAACAGAGAAACTGACTATACTAAAAGCAAAATAATTTATAGTAAAAATTTCCCAGGGCTTCATGGTTTGTAAGAAGGAAATCACCATTAAATAGAAGTATAAATAGGGAATTTAAACTTAGAATTTAAAACAAACAAAATTTATGAAAACAAAATTTTAAAAAATCTGTTTAACCAGAGTGAAGAAGTTAAAATGAACTAAAAAGATAATCTAGTAAAATTGAAATCTTCAGGATATAAACAATGTCAAGAATTGTACAGAGAGAAGATAGTGGAGAAAATGTACATCAAGTGGCCTAGATTTTCTTTGTGAGAAAGCGAAGGCATTCTCAGAGAGAAATAGAAAGTTCAGGTAGGAAATTTGAAAAAAAAAAGTTATAGTCATACCATTTTATTAATATGGCACATAGAATCAGCTGATGACTTCTTAGTCTACTCAGAACAATTTTTAGTTATTCTAGTAACATTTGAAAAGTAGAGGGATGCTAATTCCAGATGATTTTCTATTGGAGATTTCACAGTGGTTAGAATATGAGGGCAAAAAAGTGAGGGTTTTGGCATGCCAGAGAGTCCATTCTTGCATTGCCATAAAGAAATGGCTACGACTGTGTAACTTACAAAGGAAAGAGGTTTAATTGGCTCATGGTTGTGCAGGCTATACAGAAAACATAGTGGCTTCTCCTTTTGAGAGGCCTCTGGAAACTTAGAATCATGGTAGAAGGTGAAGGAGACGGACAGAGTTACGTCTTCCATGGCCAGAGCAGAAGGAGAAGAGAAGGAAGAGGTGCCATGCACTTTTAAACAACCAGATTTTGTGAAAATGGTGCTAACCCATTCAAAAAGGATCCATCCCCATGATCCAGTCATTTTCCACCAGGTCCCACCTTCACCATTGGAGTTTACAATTGAACATGAGATGTGTGTGGGGACACAGAGCCAAACCATATCATTCTGCCCTTGGTCTCTGGATTGGGACCCATCTACCTGGCCAGATTTTTTTGCCCCAATAGGTATGGAAGACAGAAAGAGGCACTGAAAGGGATCTCATAGCATCGAATAAGGAAGGGAAGTGGTATGTTTCGTTCAAAGGGATATCTTGGTGTCCCTGAGCCACCAGAGAGCTCATCCAGCAGCAGAGACAGTGAAGAAAACTGTTCAGACAGCCTCTTGTCAGCCACTGTAGGAAGCTATTTGTCAGGTCAAGGATTGAAGACACTCAGTAAACTTAATGAGCAAGGCAGCTCCTTGGGGCTGGTGGAAGGTCAGCTCTAGTATTAATGGGGAACTTTTTTTCTCTTTCTCATTGGGGACAGAACATTCTCATTGCCAATGGCCTTTTTGCTTATAATAGGCACACTGATTCTGTCTCACGGCTGGTGAGTCAGGGGCTCTTGTCTGTGCATCCTAGACACTGATCTCACAACACTTTCTTAGGATGAGTAATTCTGCAGTGGCAGGGGGCTTAAAGCAATAAAGCAGCTGTTAACAATTGCACAATTGCACCTTTGGCTATTTCTTTTTTTCTTTCTTTCTTTTTTTTTTTCACTCTTTTGCCCTGTTCCTATTGTTATAAATATTAAAGGCCGCATTTAAGAGTTGGAACACTGAGTTTTGAGGTCCTGTTGCTGCTTTTTGTCACTCTCTCTTAATGTTGGGGCGATTGAGTAATAAAATGTATACCCAAGAGAGATCGCCCTTCTGGGAAGTCTGGGTCTAAATTAATATATTTCCTGACTGCCTCAGCGAAATAATTCTGAAACCATAGAATTTTCTTCTTTTCCCTGAGTTATTTCTCTAACCCTGTCATAAATGACTGATTTAACCACACACTTTTTCCTCTGCTTTTCTTTCCATGGCACTGCAAGCAGACAACAATACTTGTAAGTCGTGACAATGTAAATTAAAGATTATTGTCAACTTAATAAATTAAATTTTTCCTTGTGTAACGCCAAATTACACATAGAAAATGGCATATGTACTCTTAAGTGATTCCCCCATTTCACCAGCTACCTTGTGCAATGAATGTAGGTTTGAATTGAGGGGTTGACATGAAGCCCCACTCCTGGTGGTAACTGGTTGCACTTGCTTTTTCCAGCAGGAGTGGGGTATAGTCTGGAGCTAGTTGGAATAGATGGAGGGGTGCCTGATGACGTTGGAGTTTAATCATTCATTAAAGAACAGATGGAATCCCCCTCAGATTTGAGGAGCTAAGGAGACTCTGGGGAAGGTGTAGGACTATGAGGAACAGGTAGAATGGGATCCCTTAGGAATGGCTTTCTGGTGGCTGGAAGTAATGGGAGCCAGTAAAGGGCCATAACAACCTGTGTATAAGGGACCTCTTCCCATTTTCTTTACTTTTTGATAGAATAAATCCAATTGTAAAATATCATTGTAACACCAGAACCATGTTTAGGTCAATTCTGTTGGTTTTCTAATTTTTATTGAACTCAGATGGTGTTGCAATAAAAAATTAGTTTCTTTTTCTTTAAGCCAAATTTGAAATTTCTCCAGTGGCCTAAAAAACATCCTGGTGGTGAAACCTCTGGGAGGCTCATCATCGTCCCTCAAGGCCAACAAAACTTTTTCCTGGGCACAGATGATTATCTAAGCCTAGCAAGACAAAAAAGAACTGAGCCCTTGTTATTTTTCCCTTTTAGATTTCGATTTTCTGCACAGAACGTATTAAGTATAGGTAGCAAGGTGTTAGAAAAGTGGACTACAGGCTACAAATGGGCAGTAGAATGTTGAGCCCCAATTCCACAGAGAGTGAGGGTTGAGCAGAGAGAGGAGCTAAACAAATGGTGGCTGTAAAAGGGAGGAAGGACAAGGATAAGGAACATTGCCCAAAGGAGACCTCAGAGACCCTGTCTTGCTAAAGAACTGATTGAGCAGTGGAGACACCTAAGGAAATGTTTGAGTGACCTCATTGATCACTGTGGGTGGTTGTCCATCAGGCCAGGGCCCTGGGAACTCTGAATCCCTTTGACCAAGGGTGGCTTGAGCAGGGAGTTATAAGACAGAATACAGAAAGAAGCTTGCAACTGGCCGTTAGAAAAATTATAACTTCTGACTTCAGAGCAGAAAAAGGAAAGATCAACACTCTTCTGGAGGGAGGAGCTATAACCCACAATCATAGAGGGAATGTCAATGCCAAAATCCCCAGAGCATCTGGAAGGCAGCCAACAATATCAATGCTGAAAACCTGGAGGTCCTGAGTTTCAGCCAACAAGGGTCCCCTCACTAAGTGCTAAAAACCCCGTGGCACCCAGGAGGTGGCCAACAGTGAACCAAAACCTAAGTTAGGGTCATGGAAAAATGTGACTGTGGCATCCCAGAGTTAAGCCAGTGGAGGACATCTCACAAATAAGTGTTTGGCCAGTTGTCCAAACATAGGTAGCAGAAAGTCAGAAGCAAACATAATACTGCAAACAAAACATTTTAGGACTGAAAACAAAATGGCTGGTGAAACAATAAAATGGAGTCAGAGGAGAAAGGACCGGGGAAGGAGTGATGTATTATTCATGGTTCTTTGGAGGGACAGGACTAACAGCATAGATGTACATATGAAAGAGTTTATTAAGGAGTATTGATTCACAATATCACAAGAAGTCCCACAATAAGCCTCCTGCAGGCTGAGGAGCAAGGAAGCCAGTCCAAGCCCCAAAACCTCAAAAGTACAATGGAGAACAGTGTAGCCTTCAGTCTGTAGGCCCAAGAGCCACTGGGCAAACCAGTGGTGTAGGTCCAGGAGTACAAAAGCTGAAGAACTTGGACTCCGATGTTTAAGGTCAGGAAGCATTCAACATAGGAAAAAGGTGAAGGTCAGAAGACTCAGCCAGTCTAATCCCTCCATGTTCTTCTGCCTCCTTTTATTCTAGCAGCCTTGGCAGCCGATTAGATTGTCCTTACCCAGAATGAGGGTGGGTCTGCCTCTCCCAATCCACTGACTCAAATCTTAATCTCCTTTGGCAACACCCTCACAGACAAACCCAGGAACAATACTTGGCATCTTTCAATCCAATCAAGTTGACATTCAGTATTAAACATCACAGGTGACAAGGATGTGCTTCAAGGCACTCAAATGACAGCTAACTTTTGACTGACCACTTAGCCAAAGGCTTTTATTCCCTGGCTTACCTGATACTATGGGGAGTGGCAGAGGGGACACTTATCCATCCAAAGCAGCCAAAATTGTGCTGACTGATCTTCCACACGGGACCCAGTTGAAGGTCTCTCCAGGTTTCCTCAGTTTGAGTGCGCTTGGCTGCTTCATGGGGGGTTGGCATGGGGACCAGTGACTTGACAACCTGCTGGTAGGGGTGGCAGGTCCCACAGGGGTGGTGGTGCTATGGTCGCTTCCATATATATTTGGCTCTGCCACCTTCCAGGGAACATGATGACTCTGAAAAGAGCCTTTGGTTAGCATTACACTTCCGTAGGGTTACCACCTCTTGCTATAGTCTCAATATTGTAGCTCTTGCAGCCTTGATCACAGACTGCTTTTCTGTCTCTCACCATCTCTGCACATTGTCTCACCAATTGCCATCTTCTCTGATTGCTGACTGCTACCATCTCCGCTGTCTTAACATTTTGCCTCTCTGCCAATCACCACCATTTCTGCTGTCTTCATCCATTCATGGTTGCTGGATGAGGCAAGCAGGCAAACCCCAGAATTTGGGTTTAGCTTAGGAGGGTTCTTGGCTTTTCCAAGGAAAGAATACAAGAGCGAGCTTGTGTGTTAGCAACTTTTATTGAAGTGGCAGGGTACAGCAGCAGCAGAGGTACTCCATGCAGAGCAGAGCTACCCTACAGGCAGTGTGCCCAGAGTAGCAGCTCAGACACAGTTCTGCAGTCATAATTACACCTACTTTTAATTGAATGCGAATTAGTGGGCCGATTATGAAAATGGGCTGTAACTTACAGATCATTATGGTCATTGCCATGGAAAGGGTTGGTAACTTCAGGGTGTTGCCATGGCAGTGATATCATGACATGGCAGAATGGTGGGCATGTCTTATGGAGAGATGCTTGTATCTCTTTCCTGTTTTCACTAATCCTCAATCTGGTGGCTAAGCCCCAGCTCTGAGTTAAGTTCTGCCTCCTACCTCACTTTATGTCTTTTATGGAGACTTCATTGGTCGCTCATGATTGAGGCAAGGATAACTGTGTCAAAATGTGATCAAACAAAAAGCGCATGATCTAAACCCAACAAGGCCTGTCCAGATTCTTCTTGGTCTCTCTGGGAAGCATTCCTTCCTCTGTAGTATGGAGCAGGACCATCTCTGGAATGAGAGTCTTATGACACACAGTCAGATTAGAGTCCTTCCTTGGGCAGATGGCAGGAGGACAGGAGAAAGAAAAATTTTATTTTCTGAGGCCTGCTCATGAGGCTAAAGCACCCCAACATTATAAAAAAAGACTGTAATAATGGTTATGGGAGTTATAAACTAGCAACCTTGGTTGACAAAAACCTACACACACATACACACATATAAAATCATATTACATTATATAATATTATGTTATAGTAATGTACATACAAATAGCTGTAGACCTTATCTGATTTAGTAGGTCTGGGCTTGGGCCTTAGAATGTGGATTTCCAGAAGGCTACCAAAATATGCAGAAAGATATTGCATGTGCTAGAATCACAATGTGACTAACAAGAATCTAGCCTGCATTTTTCCATTTTGGCCTTTGCAAGCAGAAATGTGTCAAGGAAGAGTGAACTCAATGATATGATTCAGGATCGAATGGAGAGAATATTAAGGTCATAGGAGTTGTCAGGTTTAACATTAGATAGGAAAATCAATCTACCTGCTAACTGATGTCATATAATGAAATGACAGATGATGGGGTAGAGAGAAAAGTAAGACAAGTGAAGAGGGTGAAAGAAAGTAACAAAAATAAAAACCTGACTGATAAGTACCTAGAGAGGATGCTATAAATGGAAGACCTAGACTTCAAAAGAGGCAAGTGTTGAAAGCTTGCTTAGGAAAAGAAAATCATAGCAAAACACATCATAAATAAATGAAATTTTTGTTCTTCCTAGTAACTTTAATCACAGATTCTTAAACAATCATTATTACATGTGTGCTGCCTAGCTTACTGTTTTCACAATTTAAAAGTGTTTTCTCACCTATAGATAGGACAACAAAACAGCTGAGCTTTGAAAGACAACTTTTGAAAGCTGTATAAAACAGTAATCTTGGGATCAGGGAATCTTTGGCTATTTTCTGCTGAGCTCTCTCTGCTTGTACTGGGTAGCTTTCTGAAATGCCAGTCCTTCCCATTGTCTGTTTATGTCTCTAAGATTTCACTGGCCTGTCATGCTGAGGCCCCGTGCTTCCAAGTGCCTTTATGTCTGCTGAGAACTTAAGATTCTTGTGTCCAGCTGTGATAAAAGTGAATTCTCTTAAAAAAAAAGGAACTGAGGATTTTTTTTTCCTATAGGATCAAATTTGGGAAAAGAAACATTGATATAAGATGAACAGTATTTAGCTAACTTTTTTTGTTGTTGTTTAGTTTCATTTATTTTGCGAGAGAGAAGATTCTTTTCCACTTGTAGTTTCTTTTCATGTTGAGTCCTACAGTGAAGGTACAATTCTGTGCATATGGAAGTAGCTGGTGGGGTTTTCATTTCAATGGGAATGGGAGATGGGTTAAGATTGAGGGAGTGGCTTAGACAACACTCCCTATGCTCTTTGTAAAGAGATTTATGTGCACAATAATTTCAGCTAAACTGAACACACTGAATGTAGTATTACCGGCAAAGAAAATTTGATAAATATTCACAAGATGGAATTTGTATAAATCTAGCAAATAAATGCTTACTGTATTTGAGATTAGTGTAAAAATTTGATATTACGCTTAGTTTGGGTTTGCTTAGAATCAGAACTTGTGACAAGAATTTAAGGTTAAGTAGTTTATTTGGTTGTTGAGCCAGAAAATACAGTAAAGAAATGGACAAGTGAGACAGGAAAGGAAACATGGCCGTTAGGATGTGTTACCACGCAGCTACCACAGTGGGCAATTGTTGCTTGGTGCCACTGAAGAAATTCTGGGAGCCAGTATAGAATACATAACTCACATACTTCAGTGTTACCTCCCTACATGCCTAACCCCACATGTATCCATACTAAAGGATATTTATACATCTACCCCCATCCAGCCATTGGTTGAAAACTGCTTCCAGTGGGGAAGGAAATTTAATTATCTGGCACTTTTGGCCTGCCACATGGGTGCAGGGTGGGCTCCAGCTACAAATGGGTGCAGGGTGGGCTTTGGTTGCAAGAAAGCCTCAGGCAGAGAAACACATGCCCTGACAGTTGGACCTCAGGCTAGTGCTCAGTGAAGCAGCAAGGGTGACGGAATATGCATGGGACGGACACCAACAGTATCTGCTACATACTATAATAATGGCTTCCAGTTTACGTGCCATCTTTTCCTAAAGTCATATTCTACTCAAGCAAAATTATTTTTGAATGTAAGAAGGGAAGTAAAGGGAGCAAATGATCACTACATAAAGTCAGGACTTTTGTATAAAAGTGTGACAAAAAGCTTTTTGAACATAATTTTATGTGATTGCAAATATTGCATTATTAATATAATTAGAGATTTATCAGACTTTCTTGAGAATAAGAACTAGGAACATGGTGTGTTTTCAGAAATCAGATGTTCTGATTGTATGTTTTATTCATGAGAACACAAGGAAGACATAGTAAAAAGCATTCCTGTTTGCTGATGAACAAAGCTTATTGCCAAACTCTCATGCATAAAGGTGCCTATTCTGACTGCAGAGTGAGTCTGTGGTTCCCTATACAGGGAGCAGTACCCAGAAAGTTGGACCAACTTAGGGGCAGCAACCTTCTAGAATTGGTGTCCCAAGGTTCGTGTATCAGTGAGTAGTTATGGTATCACTGTAATAGGAATAATTCACTTTGGTCGGATCTTGCAATGACCTGCTGACAAAGGTCTGTCTTGCCTTACTGCCTTCCCTATACTGTTTCCTTGGGTTCCCAGCTTGTACGTCACTGTATCTCCACAGTGTTCTCCATGGGCTTGCTATCATTTCATTATCCTCTGCCAGTCACTGCAGTTTTCTTTAATAGACACTGTGGGTTTTCCACCATGCCTTCAGGGTCAGAGCTAGAGTAAAACCATTTGAAATGTCTTGATGGTATGACTATAATATAGAGAGATAGAATCTGAGGTAAAATAAGAATGCATACTTCAACTAAAGATACTTAAAATCAGATATTTAAAATATCCTAATAAAATACATCTATGTGGTATCCTAAGCTGGTAAGAGCCATATTTGTGATTATACTACTCCAAAGAAGATTAAAAATACAAATAAGTAGAAACTTCAGTTTAATTATATCTTTTTCATGATTGAAATAATGTTTTCTTCCTCTGAAATCTACCTGTATTGAATTCATTTATATTTGTGTTTTATTATCTCATTACAAATGTTCTTCTCATTCTTTCTTTTGAGGGTCAAATTCATGACCAATTTATCTTTGACTGACTCGAAATATTTAGGCGAGTATCTTGCATATACTTGGGATAAGAAGGATTTTTTTTTTGTATTTTAATTCATTATTTCATGGTACAAATATCTGTGGAGTTATACTATGAATCAGGCAACAAATGCTGGAAGTAGGCAGTGCATAATGGTGAATAAAATACGCAAAGTCCCTGACTTTTCATGCTTCATTCTAATGAGGGTGGCATGTAGTAAAAAAATAAACTGATCAAAATTATTAGGTTACCTTAGGAACTACATGAAAATGTAGAGTTTCTCTTAGAATTTCACAAATAATAGTCCTAAATCATTATGGTACACACACTCCATTTAACATGAAAATGTTCCATTCATCTTATTTTCTATTGACACATTGTTGGACATTTTTGTTTCTTTGTCTTGTCCATCTGTCTTGTGTAAAATTTTCAGAATAGATTTAGTGTTAAGCATAGTGGCTGGTGCGTAGTATGCTTTTAATTAACACTGTTTATTAAATACATTATGTTCTGCTATGCTCAGGACCTCTGCCACATACTTTCAAGCATCTGTATTTAATTCTCACAGCAATCCTGTGATATACTCACTATTACACCCCCAATTTAAAGCTAAGAAATTTGAGGCCCAGAAAACATAAATAATGTGTTAAATGCCACATTGTTCAGCAAGTAAGTGATACAGTGCAAAAATAAAGATTTATTTCGTTTTAGAGCATACATTATTAAAAACTGTGCAAAGTAGCTCAGTTTGTCAGAAGCCATTACTATACTTATGAAAATTACCAACAACATACACAACAAATAACCCAGATATAGAAAACACCAATGACAAATAAGCACAAGATGTATATTAAATTTCTTGTTACTTGTCTGTTTTTTATTGGCCCTCTTTGATTTAAGATGGGCTGAACACACTTAGATTAAAGGCATAAATATTTGCTTCTGAAAACTGAAGGATGGCTATGAGAAACCACAGAAGTAAAATATAATTATATTTTTTATATTTAAAACTTTAAATGATAATATGTAAGAAATTATAGATTTAGTCTATAAATTATAGACTAAACCTTAATATCTTTAAATAATGGAAATAATGACATAGTTGAACTCAGTTTGGATAAGGGATGACTGCATGAGGGAAGACTTCAGGGATAATTATCAATGACTAAACAAAGCCACACAAAAACGGAATATCAATACTGAATATTTAAATGCGTACTAACAGCAAAAAAAAAAAAAAAAAGGCTTTTTTAAGAGTTCCAAGATTTTTATCATCATCAAAAAAAGACTCATGGTTCTTATTTTGGTACCAATACAGAGCAATTATGTCATTCTTTATCTGAACTGTTGAATATTCTAAGTTGTCTAATAATAAAAATTCACATTTTACTTAGAGCTTTATAATTTTCAAAAGTACTTTTATATCCATTCTTTTATTTGGCTTTTATACTGTGGAAGGTGGATTATTGTTCCCATATTACAGATGAAAACACTGAGGTTCAGAACAGTAAGTAGCTTGTCCACAGTCATGTAGCTGGTCCATTGTCCTGCTAGTTTCTGTTATGTAAGTCCCGTTCAAGTCCAGAGATAAAGCAAGTTCAAAATGAAGTTGACTGCTGCGTTTCTTATTGTCATTGTCCATATGGAGGTGTCTGAAGAAATGACCATTTCCTTTGAGGGCCCTTAATTTGAATATCTTTGACCCTGCAACTGATTTTTTTTTAAATAATTTAAAGGTTTCTAAAATACGTAGAGACAGGTTTTGTTCATTTGCTAGATTATCTTCGTTTTTTTTTTTTTTTTTTTAATTTGGGGCTGAGTGGTGAAGACTATGTGGTTTTATGGTCAGCAGAATTGGGAATGGACGGCTGCAAGTGGTGGCTCACAACTGTAATCCCAGCACTTTCAGAGGTCAAGGTGGGTGGATCACTGAGGACAGGAGTTTGAGACCAGCATCTTGAGTAAAAATTAGCCAAACGTGGTGGTATGTGCCTGTAATCCCAGCTACTCGGGAGAGTGAGGCAGGAGAATCACTTGAACTTGGAAGGCAGAGGTTGCAGTGAGCTGACATTGCACCACTGCACTTCAGCCTGGGCAATGGAGTGAGACTGTGTCTCAGAAAAAAAAAAAAAAAAAGGAATTGAGAATAGTTAATAAAATCTTCTGTATTAAATAGCTTTGAAAACTATCCTAGAAAACCTATGGTTTCTCTCTATGCATTCATTGAAAGCATTCACATCTGCTACTCTGTCGTAGAAATATTTCTTTTATGGATATATTAGAGGTTTTGATGAATAAAGGAGACAAAACTTAAATTGAATCAACCACACAAAGATGAATTTAATTTAAATTTAATTTTAATTCTAGTTTTTTCAATCCTTACACCAGCTTTTCATACGAATACTCTATAATTTAGTTTTTGTAAGCTTTGCAAACTACAGACCATTAGGATGTCAATATTAACAAGTTAAAAAGAACAAATGAGTTGTCTTTTTTATTAAAAAGATCAAAAACACACAGTTACAAAGAAATACATTTTTTTTGTCAAACCCGGAAGTGATAAGAAATCCCTATGATATAAAGCAAAATGAAATTAAACCATCTTTTATCAAAATTGCCTCTGTACATTTAAAAATTAGTGAAGATTTTCAGGCTTAGGAACACTCTAAAGCAGTGCTTGTCAAACTTTAATTCACATGCAGATTATCATGTTAATTATGTCTGGGATTTGCTTCAAAATAAATGAGGTTGTGGGGAGGTTACATAGGGTATATAAGCAATGTGACTGGCCATAAATTGATAACTTTTGAAGCTGAGAAATAAATACACAGGGTTCACTATAACAAGTTTTCTTATGCAAGAAAAGTGAAAAACAAGAAAAAGTTTATCATCCTAATATTCTGTGTAGACATTAGGTACGTATACACATATTTTGTATTTACATATGTATGTATACATGCTTTTGGGTATAAGTATGCATGTATGCTTCTGTGTGTGTATATATGTATTTAGACACACACATCACTGCCAACTAGACAGCATACTAAATAACTGTATTCGATCTGATTATATGCTATTGCTGTCATGTCCTGGAATAAATTAAACTACCTTATGTAGTGATGAAAAGAAACTTTATTTTTGTTTATAGATACTGTGTTCTCCATATGAGAATCAGTTCTTTCCAAGGGCAAGTTTTTTTTTTTTTAAAAAAAGCATTTTTCAGGTAATGTCTTTATGGAATATAAGTATATCATACTTTCGGTAGTAGAACACAAATTATTTTTAAAAATCTGTAAATTACACTGCAAATAGCTACAGTAGCACAATAGAAAATAATACTTAGGGAAAGTGATGAGGTTGGTGGTAGTATGTGTTGAAAATGGAAGGACAAGGGCTTTAGGAATGTAACATCGAGTAAATCTTGTAAGATTCTATGTGATAAATGAAATTTCATACAGAACCGTTTGGCACATGTGAACACTCAGAAGTATAAAATACAATGGTTTTTTAAGTAAATTTATATGACTTGTGAATAGTGTGTGTATTAAAGACAACAACAACAGAATCTAGAAAATCAGAGAGATTCTGATGATCAAGGACTTTTACTCTATAGGAAATAGATTTCACTGATGTTTGTAAACTGAGCTGTGATCTTGCCAGCTGGGATTTAGATGGTCTCTTTTGTCATTATTACTATGGAATTCTGATTGAAATTGGAGAGATTAGAGTGAGGGATAACTGTTAGAAAGTAATCATAACTTTTTGCTGGGGGCAGTGGCTCCTAAAATGGCCTGTAATTCCACAGCACTTTGGGAGGCAGAAGTTGTAAAATCTCTTGAACTCAGGAGTTCGAGACTAGCCTGGGAAATGTAGTGGGAGCTTCTCCCTGTGAAAACTCAAAATCATTAGCCTGGCTTGGTGACACATGCCTGTGATCGCAGTGACTCAGATGGCTGTGGTGGGAGGATCCCTTGACCCCAGGAGGTTGAGCTTGCAGTAACCCATGATCCTACCACTGCACTCCAGCCTGAATGACAAAACCAACACCCTGTCTCAAAAAAAAAAAAAAAAGAAAAGAAAAAAAGTAATCATAACTTTCCGGTTGAAAATGACAAAGGTTTTATTAAGAAAGTTATAGTAGAGAAGAAACTGAATGTTAATTAAAAAATAAATCTAACCCATCATGTTGAATATATTGAGAAAAGAGGATCTGAGAAAAGAGGCATAGAGTACAGATCCATAATTGTTTACCTACAATTCCAAGATCTAAAAGTCTCTGAAACCAGAAAATTCATCACCAGTTACCCAAACTTACTTAGTGACAAACCATTACTTTAACTGATCCAACACTATTCAAAATCTTTATTCCATTTAGTATAAACCACATATTTGAATTAGAAATATTAATTTGTTTAATTATGAGTCATTCCTCTAGGAATAGTTGAGAGTGTTATAAATGCTGTGTGTATCTCAGTTGCCTTTATGAAATCTGAAATATTCTGAATACCAAAGCACATCTAGTCCTACGGGTTTCAGATGAGGATTAGTGATCTACAGTACTATTTAATGATACATTATTTGTTAATAAGATGCTAGATAGTCTCTTAAAAGATAAAATAGCTTTATTAAATTCAGGGAATTTCTGATAATTCCCTGCAGAATATGTTGTAAAATACATGGCAAAATGATCAGTGATTAACTCAAATGTGGATTGGGAAGAATATATGTTGAATTTTTCTATTCTACATAGCTATTGTATCTTCCTGATTAAGATACTCATGAATACATAGAACAGGGTTGGCGAGAGAGGCAGGGAGCTCTGAGGTAGAAATATGAAAAAGACTATAAATATCAGACACACCTAGGAGAGCACTGGAAAGAATTTTTACAGAAATTGTGACAAAGAATAATATGTCTTTATAGTCAGTTCCAAGTTATTTGAAACAGAAATATATATATAAATAAATATAAATATTTATATATAAATAAATATATATAAATATAAATATTTATATATAAATATATATATAAATATATATATAAATATATTTATATATAAATATATATAATATTTATTTATATATATTAATATATTTATATATAAATAAATATATGTATAAATATATATAAATAAATATATATATAAATATATATCTCTCTCAGCCCAAAAAGAGCTACAGAAAGTAACAAATCATCACCACAGAGTTTGAGCTATGTTAATTTATTTGCCTTGTTTGTACTTTTAGCTTTGAGAATGGTGAATTGAAATACCCATAAAAAGAAGATGCTAGATTATTATATCTTTCTACCATGTCATTCTCTGTAGTGTGAATAAGTAGAAAAGATCCTTATAGTCTAACATGCAGTAATCTACAAAATGTATTTTTTAATGAAAAGAGTGAGCCTTCTGGTAATGGCTACCTAGATACCTCAGATCAATTCTACATTAAGGACAAATAAAACTGGACTACATATATATGTGTGTGTATTACACACACACATATATATACACACACATGCACACACACTCTATATATATACACACACATATATATACATGCATATATAGTGTGTGTATATATACGTATATATACATATATAGTGTGTAATAGTGTGTATATATATAGTGTTTGTATAAATGCTATATATTAATATATGTAAGATTATGTAATCTTATATATAAGATAATATATAATATATAAGATTGTATAAGATTAATATATATAAGATTATATATAATATATATGATTTTATATATATATATATATATATATATATATATATATATATAAAATCTTCTTGAAAGCAGTAAACAACTATCAAGTTAGCAAAAACCCATGGTGCTGAGAGCCAGGAGAAAGACAATTCATAATGTTCTCCCAGTTACTGAAGTTCAGAGTTTATCAAGAATGGAAGCCTTAAGAACCTTCTGGGCCAGCAGGAGAGGAACAAGGAAAAGATTCTAATATTCTGTTCAGTGTTGTACTGAAGAAGCTGCTCTTTGCAATAAGCAAATAATAACCAGTTAAAAGCAAAAGAGATAAAATGCCATTATTGTAGATATAGTTGTATGTGTATGTATACATAAGTATATAGACACACACATTTACATATACATATATATAAATTCAAGGGGTCTTCAAATTATTATAATTCATGATGTTACAGAATACAAAGTCAGTTTTCAAAAATCAGTTGTATTTCCATTTACCAGAAATAATTTTTTACAAGATATAATTTATTAAAATACACAAAAGTAAATACTAGGGATACATTTATTCAAAGGTGAATAAGATGACTATGTTGAAAAGCATATAATATTTTTAAGAGATAATAAAATTAAAGAAGATACACATATTTCATAGCTGAGTAAATAATATAAAGGTGTCAGTTCTTCCAAGCTGATCTACAGATTTGATGAAATCAGAAACAAAAACTCCTATGGGATATCTGTGGAATTTATAGTCTTATTTGATGTTTTATATGAAGTTTAAAACCACCAAGTTAAGTCAAGACAATCTTAACTGTAAGGTGAAAGGACTTGCTGTGTATCTGTTGGAGCAGTTATCATTACCTTAACCTTTTGGCATTATCCTATAGGTAAAAGAGAACTATAAAAGGACAGTGAATTTGAAAGACAGGGAGTGACCAACTGGAGTGCTATTCTAATACTCTTCAAGAGAATACATTCCCTTTCTGGCAAATTGGAGATTGTGCAATTAGAGGTGGAGAAAATTCAGGAAATACTGTACGAGTAAAATCATTAGAAATCCTTCTGCCTCCACATGTAAGTTAGCTTGAAATCATCTCTCCAGCTCTCTGCCATGGTTTCATTGTTCTCTACTCTTTCTTTTCAACCTATCAGTCTCCCCAAAATACACTCTATATATTTGCCATAACATGTACTATAGAACATTATGAATTACGATGTTTACAAATGTTTTTAACATAAAAATCTACAAATAAGTATAATTACCTCTGTTGCAGGTTAAATTATATCACCTAAAAGCTCATGTGTTAAAATTCCAACATCCAGTACCTCAAAATACAACCTTAGTTGCAAACGGGGCCATTGTAGAGGTAATTAGTTAAGAAGTCATACTGGAATGAAGTGTGCCTCTATGTTAAAGTGTAACTGGAATTTCGTTTTAATCAGTTATGGTGAGGCCAACAGCTCAGGAGATGACTGCTTTGAAGGAAGAAGTTTTTGTTCACAGTTCCTTAGAAACAGAAAGCAGGGCACACCACACAGGGTCACATGAAGGGGTAACCCATGTCAGTCAGCTAGCAGAAAGAGGAAAGGGAAAACATGGGCAAAGTCTTTATTTTGGATTCTGTGAGAAGCAATGAGCAAGGCAGAAAGAATAGGCTGATCAAGTTGTGTTTTAAAAAGTCTGAGAGTTCCAAAATTTGTGGGAAGAGGAGTATATTATCTTTGAGAATATTAGAATAGCACTCCGATTGGTCTCTTCCTCTTTTTCAAATTCACTGTCCTTTAATGGTTTTCTTTTACCTATAGGTTAATTCCACAATGTTAAGGTGATGCTAGCTGCTCCAACAGATACATAGCAAAATCATAAAATGTTTAATGCAATAAATGTTTATTTCTTGTTTATGAAAATTCAAGACAGATGCTTCTACTTGGCAGGCACTTCTCTCTCCAGTGGTGATTTGTTGCTCACTCATCTTCATCATATGACTTCCAAATTGGTCACAGAAGGAAAAATAAAATGAGGAATTAGGCATGGGAGGCTTTTATGGACAAGACTGGGAGTTGCCAGACATCACTGCCAATAATTTTTCATTGGCGAGACCTCTGTCATGTGGCCACTTCTAACTGCAAAGGAAATTTGCAAGCATGGTCCCTCCATGTGCCTTCAAAGATGGTGAGATGTGTTGGTGAGCTGCAAGCAGAATTTACTACTTGATATTCCGTGACACAGCTCAATCTACTCTCCTAACTCATACTTGACGCTTAAGCCTTTTATGAACTTTTTAGCATATTGCTTCTTCTCCACATATTTTCCTTGTGTTTTCACATCTCGGTCAATGCTTAAGATTTTTCTTTTACTTGAAACCTCCACCTCCTTACTCTTAGCTTTCATGAAAAATACTAGTTATTTTAATAGACCTAGTTCTAGCACCACTACCATCATGGAATACTTCCTGTACCTTCCATAACTGAAAGTGAAAGGGCCTTTCACTCTTCCGGGTTCCCACAGCAATTTCTCCACAAAGGTAGTACTGTTGACAAGACAGCAATGCAAGTCTGAGATCCAAGCTGTAAACTGAATATTTATATTCATCAAATTATAAAATTTTTAATCAAAACATTTATCAAGTTATGAAATTTGAATATAAAAATGTTTCATTAACATAAGGAAAAAATACTCTGGCAAGGAGAGACAAAGTGATCAAAGTCAGATTTTTCTGTAATATCCGTTTCAGAGAAAATAACCTAAAGTTTAAGGACTAACAGAAACAAGTGAGTCAGAGGAGACAAAGGGAGAAGAAGTCAGTAGGGATGTATAGAATATGGCAAAGTCATAGGAGCAGAACTGGCAACAATCCCTTAGCATTGTCTAAGAGACGGTTATTGTGACCCACAGAGCTGTCAACCTATGGCAAACGTGTACCCCATGTGTGATGAATGGGCCTTTACTAATTGGATATTCTGAGTCAATAAACTAAATTTTATTTCTTGCTTCATAAATTTTTTTCTGGTGTGCATTTCTCCTTAAGAAAGAGAGAATACGTGTGTCACAAAGATATAAAGATTCGGGACTTGGGACTTGAGTAAGTCTCTTATGGTTTTAGTTAATGGTTAATCTCCCTGAGACTTCTTGCCTCTGGTGTATTGGTGAGATAGTATTTTTTACTTAGAAACAGAATTTGGTCCATGGAGAATTTGTCCTCAGACTTTTGGAGCTACAGTGACTGAATGAACAATATATTTCCAACATCAGTGACCTGAGGAGGTTTTTTGCCTTGTGTTATAGTTAAATGGTACATTAAAATAAGCTTTCAACTTTGCATACTGTATCTAAGACTGATTCATACTAATACTTAGTGTTTATCCTGTGTTTTGTTAGTGATAGGACATACACTAAAATTAAAGTCAACATGAATCTGAGAATACGACTGGAAGAATTCTATTTTTAGAAGTAAATCGTATCTGTTTATGTGACAGTCCAGTCACTCTACTTTAGATCAGCAAACTACAATCCACTGGTCAAATCTGATCCATGGCTTTTTTTGTGCTACCAGTGAGATACAAATTGTTTTTAACATTTTTAAAGGGCTGTAAATACAAACAAACACAAAACAAAAACAAAAGAATATGCAACAGAGACTGTTTGTAGCCCACAAAGCCTAAAGTGAAGGTGACATAAACTTCCACAGATTAACTTGCATTTTATTTTTCATTAGAGCCCAGAAAAAAACAGTATCTTATTTACCACCTCTAAATAAATGCACTCTAACCATTATATTTAAACAGTCCTTCATTGGTTCTAAATTAACACGGTTGATGGTTTTTTTTCTTAGTTAAGGCAATCAGTTTTGATGTGCATTGTAAGCTAGTGTCTTGCAATTAAGTATTACTTAATAGTTTCTACTCAGAAAGGTCATAAATAAGAGAACAAGTCAATGTTTTAGTTTAAATAGTTCTATGCTAACTACTGCTATACTATTATCTCTGTCCTAATATTTCTTTTTATAATTATTTAAAAAAAAATAGGCTTTATGCATTACCTAACCCTAAGATGAGCTATTATTTGCCTTTACATTTTCACACCTAAATCTTCATTATATTGGCATTAGGAATGGCCTTTTTGACTTATTTAAAATAGCCACTTGAAAGGAGAAACACATTAAGCTTGATTTGTTTAATGATCAGGGAATAAAGCCTGACATTTTAGAGACATATTAATTCCAAGAAAAGAGAATCTCTTAAGTGAAATGTTGCTAATGTGCTTCCAAAAGGTCAACAATGTATTACTTTGTAACAGGTGGATCAGAGCCACTTGATCTGGGCTCATCAATTTATTTTTCCCTCCAATCTTATCAATTTGAAACCATTGCAAAAAGACACATGCATATGGAAATATAGCAAGATGGCAGGAAGAGGTGCAAGCACAGAAGCTTTGTTGTTGTTGTCTTTTTGTGGAGCAAGGATTGATAGGTGGGTAGAGCAGAAGCTGTGCTGTGTTAAGGAGGTGCAATGAGGCAGCATTTCATGGTCCACCTCCTTCTTCCACCTATCGTTTCTCCCTCTCCCTCAATCTTTTTCACTCTTCTGAAAGTAAATGGGCAAGAAATTGCCATGCTTTTTCACATTTGAAGGAGAAAACAGATGTTTGTGAAGAAAAAAGCTAAGCATACTGATACTGCAAAAGTACTACACTTTCCCTATTGCCACAACACCTTAGAGAATTACCATTGGTGAATTATAGTCACTTATATCCCCAAATTATTTGTAGGGCAGAGAAAATCCTGAAAAAAACATCTGAATGGAACACGTTGCTTAGGCATCTCCTGTCAAAGCCAGGAGTCATTTGGTTGAATTAAAAACATAGTCAAACTAGATTTAGACAAAAATAAAAGGAAGATGAAAGAATTTACTATAAGTATATTGGATGATCTATAGGCTGCAGTACAAGAAATTCAGTAAAGTCTCAATCAAAGTGTAGTCAAGAATATCACAGTCAGGCACCACCAGGACCGTTCTTGCCCTCTCTCACTCTCTGCCCCACCATCCTCCATTATCTTCCTGTTTTCATGCCCTCGTCCTTGATGTTTCCCTCTGCTTCTTTCTGCCCCAAGGTAGCACTCTACTCTCTTTCTATATAGACATGATTTATTGCAACACATACAGGAAGAACACATACAGTTGCCCTTTCTGGATATCACCTCCTAGTTCAACTGTCCAAATAAACTCTGAGTCTAGTCTCTGAAGCTAAATTCCAAATGCTCATGTAAAATAATTTGATTGTCTCTGGTTAGGCAAGTTAACCACACATAACACAAATGAGATATGTGATCACTGCAGTGAGGTTGTGTGATCTCCTGACCATTCAAGATGGCTTAGGGAACTAGATTTTTTGAAAAGATGAGAGACTAGGGTGAGAAAAATGGCCACTGACATATTCAGGACATTTTTGGTTTTTCTTGTCTGTAATCGTTAATATTGAGGAATATTCATTTTATTCATCAACTGCTCTATTAAGTATCTGGTATATATCATAGATATAACAATGAATAAGTTACAGTTCCCACTTTTGAGAAATTTATAATCTATTGAGCTTGAGGAATAACTCTGCAAACACTCTCTTTCTGCTTAAATCAGTTCTTCAGCTGGGTAAGCACAAGTGCCAATAAAAGGAGTTCTGGAGGATTTAGGAAAGATTTATTGGAAAAGCAAATGAGAAGTAAGGTATCCCCTGAAAGATAAATAGGATTTGGCCAGATTAAGAAAGTCTGAGGAAACCATATAGGAAGCAGTAAATTCAGTTGATTAAGATCAATTGTCAGAAAGATAAATTTGTCAAAAAACCAACTCACCAAATGATCAATTTGCCAATCGACCTATTTTCAAAACTTGTTTTAAGGAACATAATTTTTTGAATACCACTCATGTGAGTATATTGTGTTTATGGATGTATACTTAGTAATATTTTGTGGAATCAGTCATTTGATGAAATTGATGTTTAGTCAATTTGTAATTCAGTGCATTGACTTAGAGTCTATTTTGGCCTGCTTTCAAGTACGTGGATCCAGAGTGGTGAGGGAACAAGCTCTTGTTCCATATAGCCAGAGCAAAAAGTGTACATGGGGCAGAGGGAGATGGTTTGTTAGTAGGATAGAGATTATCTAACTTCTGGGGAAACTTTCATATATTGAAAAGAATTTCTGAAAAACATGTAATAAAATGTAATGCCAGAAACATCCTGTTTGTATTGATTTTGTAAGTGTCTATATCTGTTCTTATTCAAATGGATTGGAGACTCTTTCAGATCAAGAATCATATATTTTCTTGACCCAAATCATCTCTTTCTTAGCATGATATTTTCAGACACACACGTTTTCTTTTCTTTCAGCTGCATGGATTCTTTGGATGATCAGTAAATATATTTAAACTAAGTCCTTATGCTTATTCATGTTAAGTAAAATTATACTTGCCTAATTCTCAATTCACCTGTGGATGTCTCTTTTGCTTCCAAGATATTAGTACAAAACTATCATATAAATTTCATTATTTTTCATGCTCTCTAAAATAGAAAAAAATAATCCCTGTTGAGACAGTATGTACTGAAGATGTTAATTAATATAAAAATATGATTTGTGTTTAACATTTCAAGCTATATCTTAATGATTATTAATGTAGCTCTCTAAATGGGCTTTAAGCACAGCAGTGCAGTTATTATACAATGACCCTTTCACTTACCTTCCACATAATCTTCTCCTGGGAATTGGCTGATATAAATGGTTTGAAATTATTTTTTAAGTTTTTTATAGGTTTCTTTTATTCAAAACGTCACAGTACATGGTAAAATACGATATTGAGTATAATACTATTAATTATAACTGAATGTAATTATGAATAAAGACATTTTCAAGATACCTAGAAATTAAGATAAGAAATTGTCTATGTCCCATTACTAAGGTAAACAGTTAGTCTTCCAAAATAAACTTGTATGCTTATACCCTCTCAAATGTAAGGCTGAATATGCAATTAGCTTATAATCACATATACTCTGAGTTGCCTTTTGTGTATATGTGGTTGTATTATTGCTTAGCTAAATGGAAAATAAATGAAATGATTCTATTAAACTTAAAATCATAAATAAAAGCGAAGTAAATGAGTGTACCTAAAGGATGTTGGTAGAATCAGCAGTAATGATTTGTTGTTAAAGTTCTCAAAAATAAATGTAAAAGAATAAAGGTATTTCATATGAAATGGCTATATATATTAAATAGTCTTGGGAAAATGCAATATAATTTACTAGTGCACAGAACAAAAATAAACGGTTTGCTTATAGTTCATGTTTATATTTTTTTCCTACATCAACTCTTGTATATAAATATCCTAATATAATTAACATAACACCATATATAGAGGACTTTAAAATCAATAAAATGTACATAATGATTTTACTAAATATGAATGCCTTAAAGTGTTAATAGATTCTACAGTTGAATCAATCTCTATTGTATTTGCCACTCACTTTACTTTCCACTATTAAATTGATTTTAACAGCTTATTTAATTTGTGTTTATAAGACTAAACATGAATAGGAGTATTTGTGGCATGTCTATAACAAGATTTATTTTTATAAGTTTAAGCTTTTCAAGGGAATGTTTCATATCTGCTCTTTTTGTAATTCTCCAAAGATATATATGTATATATCACAGTGTTTTGTTCACAGTGTTCCTTGAGTAAATATTATGGGCTTATTGAATGAATCTGAGGAGCAAGATGCCTTTATGGCTTGCAAATCTCTGCTCTAATACCACTGTCAGTGACTCCAGGTGGCCATATCAAAGACAGACACTTAACATTTATAGTCTCATAAAGTGGGGGATCACCTTGGAATCTGCAAGTGGAAATATAAACTGGCCACAAACGTTACAAAACTTGCAACAAAGATGCCCTGATACCTCATTACAAAGCCTTTGCTGATTCTCTAGGAGCCTTTTCAGCACCAAGGACTGTGATTCAACTTATTCTCTCTTCAGTTTTGCCAGCTTATAAATTTTGGAAACTGCTGACAATGCCTCACAACATGGCTGATAATACATTTTAGAAATGTATTGTGCGTACTGAATAATTATTTTTTTAAATTTTTACATTTATGTGGGTACATAGTAGGTGTGTATATTTATGGGGTATATAAGATATTTTGATATGGGCAAATAATGTTTAATAATCACATCAGCAGAAATGAGGTATTCATTACATCGAGCATTTATCCTTTTTGTTACAATCCAGTTATACACTTTCATTTATATAAAATGTACAATTATTATTGACTCTAGTCATCTTGTTCATTTTTTCCAACTGTATTTTGTACCCATTAACCAACTCAGTCCCCCACCCATCTACCCACCCTGCACTTGCCAGCCTCTGGTAACCATCCTTCTACTCCTTTATGTTCATGAGTTCAATTGTTTTAATTTCTAGGTCCCACAAATAAGTGAGAACATGGAGAGTTTTTCTTCCCGTGCTTGGCTTATTTCACTTAACATAATGACCTCCAGTTCCACCCATGTTCTTGCAAATGGCAGGATCTCATTTTTTAATGGCCTAATCCATTGCGTATATGTACTACATTTTCTTTCTCCATTTGACTCTTGATAGACACTTAGATTGTTTCCAAATGTTGGCTGTTGTAAATAGGGCTGCAATAAACATGAGAGTACACATATCTCTTTGATATACTGATTTCTTTTGTGTCCGTGACCAGCAGTGGGATTGCTGCATTGTATAGTATTTCTACTTTTAGATTATAGAGGAACCTTTAGGCTTTTCTTCACAGTGGTTGTAGTAACTCATATTCCTATCCACAGTGTACATGGCTTCCCTTTTCTCCACATCCTCCTCAGAATTTATTATTGTCTGTCTTTTGGATAAAAGCTATTTTGACTAGGGTGAGATGAAATCTCATTGTAGTTGGGATCTGCATTTCTCTGATGATCAGTGATGAGCACATTTTCATATACCTGTTTGCCATTTGTATGTCTTCTTTCAAGAAATGTCTATTCAGATCTTTTGCCCATTTTTAATTGGATTACTGCATTTTATTCCTATAGAGTTGTTGGAATTCTTTATATATTCTGGTTATTAGTCCTTTGTCTCCCATTCTGTGATTGTCTCTTCACTTTGTTGATTATTTCCTTTGCCGTGCAGAAGCTTTTTAACTTGATGTCATCCCATTTGTTTATATTTGCTTTGGTTGCCTATGCTTGTGGTGTATTATTCAAGAAATCTTTGCCCAGTCCAATGTGTTAGAGAGTTTCGCCAATATTTTATTCCAGTAGGTTCATTGTTTGAGGTCTTAGATTTAAGTCTATAATCCATTTTGATTTGATTTTTGTATAGGGCAAGACATAGGGACTTAGTTTTCTTTTGCATATGAATGTCCAGTTTTTCATAGTACCATTTATTGAATATACGGTGCTTTCCCCAACATAATCTACTCTTGACACCTTTGTTGAAAATGAGTTCACTGTAGATGTATGAAATTGTTTTGGCAAATCTATTATGGAACATATCTGTTCCAGTGGTCTGTGTGTCTATTTTTATGCCAGTACCAAACTACTGCATACAATCTTGGTAGGTTGTATGTGCCTAGAAATTTATCCATTTCTAGAATGTTTTCAGATTCATTGGCTTAGTGCTGCTCATAGTAGCCTGTGATAATCCTTTGAATTTTGGAAGTATTGGTTGTAATGTCTCTTTTTCATTTTCAATTTTATTATTTGGCTCTTCTTTTTTTTTTTTTTTTTTAGTTAGTATGGTTAAGATTCATCCATTTTATTTATATAACCAAAAAACAAACTTCTCATTATGTGGTCTTTTGTATTTTTTGTTTCAGTTTCATTTATTTCTATGCTGACCTTTATTTGTTTGCTTCTATTAACATTGGGTTTGGTTTGCTCTTTTCTAGTACTTTAAAGTGCATTGTTAGGTTGTATATTTGAAGTTTTTCTGCTTTTCTGATGTAGGCATTAATAGCTATAAACTTCCTTCTTAGTGTTGCTTTCACTATATCCCATAGGTTTTGGTATGTTGTGTTTTCATGATCATTTGTTTCAAGTAATTTTTCAATTTACTTATTAATCTCTTCATTCACTCTGTTGTCATTCAAGAGCATATTGTTTGATTTTCATGCATTTTTATAGTTCTCAAACTTCTTCATGTTATTGATTTCTAGTTTTATTCATTGTGGTCAGAGAAGATACTCGATGTTATTTCATTTTTTTCCAGATGTTTTAAGACTTGTTTTATGACCTAACATATGGTCTATCCTTAAGAATGATTCACATGCTAGTAAGAATGTGTATTCTCCAGACACTGGATGAAATTTTCTGTAAATATCTATAAAGTCCATTTGGTCTGTAGTGCAGATTAAGTCTGAAGTTTCTTTGTTGATCCTTTGTCTGGATGATCTGTCCAGTGCTGTTGGTGCGATGTTGAAGTCTCTAGCGGCTGTTTTATTAGAGTTTGTCTCTCTCTTTAGCTCTAGATTATTTGCTTTATATATCTGGGTGTTCCAGTGTTGGATGCATAGGTATTTACAATTGTTTTATCCTTTTGCTGAATTTATTCCTTTATCATCATATTATGACCTCTTTGTCTCTTTTTATAGTTTTTATCTTGAAATCTATTTTGTCTAATACAAGTATAGCTACTCCTGCCCTTTTTGGGTTACCATTTGCAGAGAATAACTTTTTCCGTTCTTATATTTTCAGCATGTGTGTCTTTATAGGTGAAGTGTTTCTTATAATCCATAAATATTATTATATAATGATCATCTTTGTCTCTTGTTATAGTTTTGGTCTTGAAATCTATTTTGTCTGATATAAATATAGCTGCTCCTGCCCTTCTTTGGTTACCATGTGCTCAGAATATCTTTCCATCCTTTTATTTTTGGTATGTGTGTGTTTACAGGTGAAGTCTTTTTCTATAATCCATTTTGATTTTATTTTTGTGTATGGCAAGAGATTGAGTTGGTTTTTTTTTTTTTTAATACAGTCAGCCACTCTGTGCCTTTTGATGGGGGAGTTTAGTCCATTTACATTCAGTGCTATTACTTACAAGCAAGAACTTGCTCTTACCATTTTGTTATTTGTTTTCTGGTTGTTCTGTGGTCTTCTCTTCCTTCTTTCCTTCCTCTCTTCCTTTCAGTGAAGGTGATTTTCTCTGGTGCTATGTTTTAATTTTTTTTGTTGTTGTTGTTTGCTGTAATACTTTAGATTTGGAGTTACCATGGGGCTTGCAAATAGTACCTTGTAACCCATTTTTAAATCTGATGACAACTTAACACTGTTGCATAAACAAACAAAGAGAAAACTAATAAAAACTCTACATCTTAGCTTCATCCCCCTGCTTTTTAACTTTTTGTTATTTTTATTTATCTTATTTTACTGTCTATTTCTTGAAAAATTATTATAGTTATTATTTTTGATCAGTTTGTCTTTTCATCTTTCTACTTAAGATATACGTAGTTTATACACCACAATTGCAGTGTTATATTTTGTCTTTTTCTGTGTGCTTATAATTATCAGCAAGTCTTATACCTTCAGATGATTTCTGGTTGCCCATAATTTTTTTTTTTCTTTAGGATTGAGGAACTTCTTGTAGCATTTCTTGTAGGATTGGTGTGATGTTGATGAAATCCCTCAGCTGTTGCTTCTCTGGGAAAATCGTTATTTCTCTTTTGTGTTTGAAGGATATTTTCGCTAAATATACTACTCTGGGATAGAAGATTTCTACCTTCAGCGTTTTAAACTTGTCATGTCATTCTCTTCTGGACTTTAAGGTTTCCACTGAAAAGTGTGCAACCAGACATTTTGGAGCTGCATTGGATGTCATTTATTTCATTTCTCTTACTGCTTTTAGAATTTTTTCTTTATTTTTGACCTTTGGGAGTTTGATTTGTTAAATTTTCTTAACAAATTTTGGGGTTAAATTTTCCTGGTTTTCTATAACCTTCTTGTACATGGATATTGATTTTACTTTATTTTTTTTTTCAGATTTGGGGAGTCCTCTTTTATTATCACTTTAAATAAACTTTCTATCCCAGTCCTCTCTCTATCTCCTCTTTATGGCCATTGTCTCTTAGATTTGCCCTTTTGAGGCTGTTTTCTAGATCTTCTAGGCTTGCTTCATTGTTCTTTATTGTTTTTCTCCTGTGACTTTCAAATAGCTTATCCTCAAGATAATTCTTTCTTTTGTATGATGAATTCTGCTAAGAATGATATACTGCAATTTTCAGTATATCAATTGCGTTTTTCAGTTCCAGAATTTCCACTTGATTCTTTTTACTTATTTCAGTATCTTTGTTTAATATATTGGGTAGGATTCTGAATTCTTTCTCTGTGTTTTCTTGAATTTCTTTGAGTTTCCTTAACACAGCTGTTTTGAATTCTCTTTCTGAAAGATCACATATTTCTGTCTCTCTGGGATTGGTCCTTTATGCCTTAGTTTGTATGCGGAGGTGATTTTTTTTTTTTTTTCTGGATGCTCTTGATGCCTGTGGATGTTCATTGCTTTTTGGGCATTGAAAAGTTAGGATTAATTTTAGTCTTTACATTCTGGGATTGTTTGTGTCCATTCTTCTGGGGAAGATTTTCCAGGTATTCAGAATAACTTGTTTTTTGTTTTGTTTTGTTTTTGAAACAGAGTTTCACTCTTGTTACCCAGGCTGGAGTGCAATGCCACGATCTTGGCTCACCACAACTTCCGCCTCCCGGGTTCAAGCTATTCTCCTGCCTCAGCCTCTCGAGTAGCTGGGACTACAGGTGCATGCCACCATGCCCAGCTAATTTTTGTATTTTTAGTAGAGTCAGGGTTTCACCATGTTGACCAGGATGGTCTCAATCTCTTGACCTCATGATCTGCCCAATCTTGGTTTCCCAAAATGCTGGAATTACAGGCATAAACCACCACACCCAGCCTGAGGAACTTGGCTTTTATGATACAAGTTCTTGATCACTACAGTTGTATCTGCATTAGGTGGCACCCTAGGCCCTGTGAAGCTGTGACTCTTATAGAATTGGTTGAGGTACTGTCTTGGTGATTCTGGATAAGATCCAGGAGAATTCTCTAAATTGCCAGACAGAACCTCTTGTTATCTTCTCTTACATTCTTCCAAACAGAGAGGAAACAGTCTCCTCTCTGTGCTGAGCTGTCTGGAGCTGGAGGAGTGGTATAAGAAGCACCCCTGTGGCCACCACCATTAGGACTGTGCGGATCAGTCCTAATGCCAGCACAGCACTGAGTCTCATCCAATGCCCACAGTAACCACCTCTTAACTACTACCTATGTTTGATCAAAACCCTACGGCTCCATAATCAGCAAGTTATGAAGCCAAGTGGACTTCTGTTCTTCCCTTCAGGGCAACAAGTTTTCTTGGGCCCCAGGCAGGTCCAGACATGCTATCCAGAAGCTATGGCTTGGAGTTGGAACCTTAGAAATCTACCCGATGCTCCATTCTACTGCATCTAAGCTGGTACTCAAACCATAAGAGAAAGTCCTTCCCACTTTTCTCTTCCATTTCCCTGGCAGAGGAATCTATTTCCATGTCCACCACAACCACAGGTCCATTTGGAGTACTGCCAGGCCACTGCCAATGCTCACGTAAGGTCCAAGGGCTCTTCAGCAAGCTAGTGGTGACCGTGGGAAGCAGTGGGCTTCCCTCTGGCCCATGATGGGTCCAGAAATGCTATCCAAGAGACAAGACCTAGAATTGCAGATCCCAAGAACCTGCTTGATACTCTACCCTTGTGCCTGAGCTGGTACCCAAGCTACAAAACAAAGTTCCCTTTATTCTTTCCTCTGCTTTTCTCAGGCAGAAGAGGTCTCTCCTTGTAGGCACCACAGCTATGAAGCCAGTACAGCCTACTGTGTGTACTATGTGATTACCACTGCTTCTTATTCAGGACTCAGGGGCTCTTTAGTCAGCAGGGGATAAATCCTGCCAGGACTGGTTCTTCCCTTCAGGGCAGCATATTGCCTTCTGTCCCAAGGTGTTTCTAGAAAAGTCATCTGTGAGCTACGCCCTGGAATGAGGGCCTCACAACTCTTCCCAGCACCCTATCCTACCGTGGCTAAGCTGGTATCCACATTGCAAGACAAAGTCCTCTTTGTCTTCCCTCTCTTCTCAAGTGATAGGAACAGGTTTTTTTTGCAGCTGTGAGCTACGCTGCCTGGGATTGAGAGGGGGTAGCACAAGCACTCCCGTAGGTACCCAGCTGATGTCTCCTTAGGTTGTATGTTCCCCACATTCACTGGTTCTAAGCCCAGCACACCACCAGGATTTGCCTAGGAGTTGCAGTTTTTGTGGCTTAGATTGACTTTCAAGATTATTTAGAACTCGAAAGCACTTTAGCTCACAGCAGCAAGGCTTGCCAAAACTCAAGTTCCAACCAGTAGAATGGGTGATTCCCTTCTGTCTAGAGCTTAACTAAATGATCCCTTTATAGGCACCAGATGAGTTCTGCTCAGTGCTGGGAGCACTGACTACCAATGCAAAGTTCCACAATCACTGTGCTCTCTCTTCCCCAAGCCCCATATCCTGCATCTGCTGCTGACGGATAGGAGAGAGACATAGTGCTGGCAGTTCAACACTGTCTTTCCTACCCTGTTCAGTTCCTCTTTCAATGATGTGAAGTTAAAACCAGGTACTGTGATCACTTACCTAATGCTTGGTTCTCATGTAGGTGATGTAGGTGGTTTTTTGTATAGATAGTGGTTAAATTTGGTATTCCAGGAAGGAGGACATCAGTGGAGACTTCTATTTGGCCATCTTGCTCTGTCTCCCTCCAGTGAACAGTTTCAAGGCAACCAAACCTGTTGTTACTCACCTCACCCAGGCACACTTTACTGTATGGCACCAGGAGGTTATGCCTGTATTTTCTGCGATCTTTTTGAAAAGTCCTTCCATTTGCTTCTGAGATGAAGGATGTGTGGCTGAATCTGAACTCTTCCTAGAAAATGCTCTCTCTTCTTCCAAAGACCTTTAACAACATCTGTAACAGATGCCAGAAACAAAGGATAAAGCTTATTTGTAGGCTCTTCTATGAGCTTTCTTATGTGCTGTATGTGAAATCAGATATCTATCACCACATTAAGATAATAATAGTTAACTATTACTACATATATTTTAAAATGTAAAATTTTTTTAAAAGTTGAACTGAAAACAAGTAAATAGACTGAAGTCTTCCAAATTCCCAGTTACCTCACTCAAATAGGAATGAAAAACTGTAGGTACAAAAGCCACCAATAAAAACTTTAAATTAATTTTATGGACTCTTTTAATATGTCAATTTATCTAACACACTCACTTTATTCTTGTTGATCTTTATTTTCTTTGGAATATATTTGTATGTGTTCTTTTCTCCAGTAAGAAACTGATGTTATTTAAATTTAGTGAAGAAGTGAGAAAATAATTCAGCTTTGTCAAAATTATTAAATTTATATATATTCAGTTGTTGAATTTTATATTGAACGTGTGTTTACTTACAATGCATTCCTGCATGTACACATTTTAATCATAGTATTGCAAATATGTAGTCATTTCCTTAAATTATGTATCAGCATAAAATGTGAGAGCAAAACAATATTAAAGGCCTGATAGATTTTAAACATGTCAAGGCAATGCTTGGTTGAGATAAACTTTTAAAAATGTTCTTGCTTTATAAATACCTACAATTCAATAACATTAGAAAACATAACTTCTCTTTTTTCTGTATTCTGTGAATGTGTATTTCTATAAAGAGGGGCTCATTAATTATTTCCTATGTGTAAAAGACTTAGAGCTTTCTTAAATGTGTGTGTGTAGGATAGCTGCCTCTACTATTTTTTCACACATAAGTAAAAACTCTTTATTTATTTATTTATTTATTTATTTATTTATTTATTTATTTGAGACGGAGTTTCACTTAGTCACCCAGGCTGGAGTGCAGTGGTGCGATCTCAGCTCACTGCAAACTCCGCCTCCCAGGTTCAAACTACTCTCCTGCCTCAGCCTCCTGAGTAGCTGGGACTATAGGCACTCACCACCACACCCAGCTATTTTTTTTATATTTTTAGTAGAGATGGGGTTTCACTTTGTTAGCCAGGATGGTCTCAATCTCCTGACCTTGTGATCTACCCACCTCAGCCTCCCAAAGTGCTGGGATTACAAAGCCAAAAGTTTTTAAGGTTACAAGAGTGGAAAACAGTGTTTGGATATTAATTAAACGTCAAGAATTAAAATAAGAATGAAGCAAACTATATTACTTAATTTTCTCTCAGTTGACTTTGTCATCTTGCCATGATGAAAGTTTAATAAAGAGTGAATTGACCTCTTTCTGTTAATTTCCTAATTAAATTTATTATAGGTAACTTAGCCTATAGGTGTGTGGTGTACCACTTAGGGCAAGGATTCCAGATATTCCTATTTCCTCTTTGAAAGCTTCCAGTTGTATGTTCTTAACCCTTCTGTTCTGACACACAGTCTCCATCTATAAAATAGGAAAAGTATTACTGCCTATTTTATAGTTTTTTTTTTGATGATTAAATAAATCCAGAAGGTAAAGTTTTTAAGAGTTTCTAGTATATGATAAGCATTCATAATGTTAAATAGTGATTGCTATTCTTATTGCTTGGGACCCTTTTTATAAAATTTCACATTTTATGCAGTTTAAATTTAAAAATTTAATTAATAAATTTTACCTATATACCACATATATGCATATATTTTGTTAAATAGGTATTAATTGTCTTCAATTTGTGGCCTTACAGTTAGCCATACCTCATTTAAATTTAGCTCTTGAAAAGACCATACTGCTTTAGGAAATGTACTTAAAATTTCTCACTACAGTGTTCTCATCTGAACAGTGAGGCTAACAATAAGAAATCTTCTGGGATTAGCACAGTTCTCCAGTAGCAACAATCCATATGTGCTACTTCCCTTCCTTTTTCCCTTTTTTAGTGTACCTTACAGGACTTTTACTGTAATATTAAACTTGAGGTCAGAAAACCAAATTTCCTGACTATATGGAAGCTGCCAAGTGAAACACTGAACTCCTAACGTTACTGTGGACCAGCATCTTGCTGTTTTGCAGGGGCAAATACTCCCTTTTGGATAGCTTTTGCATTCAGCCATTTTGTCAATCAGTGTTGTTAATGATGCTGCCTATTTAAGTATGCATTGAATAAAACATTCAGATCATGTTATTTTTAACGTCTGCATTTCCTTCCACACATTTCTCTGATCTGAGATGTAAATGTAATTTACATTGGGCAGACCATTATAGCTTGGTGAAACAAAGGGATGAAAAAGCAAAATGGGAGAGACAAAAACAAAAACTTCAGACCTAAAAATGGCAAAAACAATGTGGAGATGAGATCATGTTTTTTGGTGTATTTGTGGTTTTTTTTTTGTTTGTTTTCTTTTCAAATCTCAGAGCTAAGAGATTCTGAGATTTACAGAAACAGCAGAAGTAAAACGTGAGATTAGTCAATAAGGAGAGATACTTGTAAAGATCAATAATGTGACACTTATTAAAGAGGAGTAGATATAGAATTTATATTCTGCAGATGTTAAGGAAGACACGTATTGAAATGTACAGCAATTCCATTCAGCAAAGCAGCTGCTGCTGTCTTTCAGTTAATGTGTAGCATGAAGGGAATATGATGAATCTAATAGTAGCTGATTTCTCTTTAAAAGAAATGGTGAAATCTAAGTTAAGACAAGAAAGTTGATGGGGCAATATCTCATATATGAAGATTAGGGAAGGTTATTTACTCAGTTGTCTAATTTTATAGTGAATGTGTGTTTACTTACCATGCCTTCCTGCCATGTATACATTTTTATAATAGTATCACAAATATGTAGTCATTTGTTTAAATTATGTATCAGCATAAAATGTGAGAGAAAAACAGTATTAAAGGTCTGAAAGATTTTAAACATGTCAGGGCAAGGTTTTGGTTGAGATAATTTTTTTTAAATGTTCTTCTTTATAAATACCTACAAATCAATAATAGTAGAAAGCTTAACTTCTCTTTTTTTTTCTGTGTCTATTCTATGAAAGTGTATTTCTATAAACAAGCGTTCATCAATTATTTCCCATGTATAAAAGACATAGAGCTTTCTTTCACAATGCCTAGTACCAGATCATTAATTATCTTGAAGCTTTCTCTCATTGAGAATCCTTTCACAAATCAATCCTAATGTTTTTTTTGCTACGAATATTAGTAGTTGCCTCATCATCTTAAATTGAGGGTCTTACTGCCCTCTTATTTCTAAATATACAATCTGTAACAACTTAATCTTAACTTTTAAACTTACTAGGTAAACCTGTCAAATCTAGCTCCTAGAAATTGTTTATTTTGACCCTCTTATCTGAAATATTCTCATAACTGCATTATTGTATATGTAATTTCCATGTCTATTCTCCACTTTTAATCCTGATTATTAAACAATTTACTTGGCTTTAAAAATTGTATACAAGAATTCATAAATACATACTACTTGAAAAGCAATGTATAAATATATACAGTAGAAAGTGAAAGAAGACATCACTTTCTGACTATGACACAGTGGTTTGTATGAAGCCAATCCTCCACACAACTATGAAAGCTACATAAAATGACAACAAAAAGCTGTTTGAAGTCTGAACTCAATAAAGGAAGGCAGCACTTTTGAAGGCAAGATGCTAGAGAAAAGGAAGTAAGGTAGATATTTTAAGCAGCTTTGATTCATCAAGACATTTGTCTTATCCTAAACCATGCAGAGTCATGAACAGAATGCAGAATCTGAACAGAATGCAGGGGAAAGGAAGGTGCAATTATCAGGAGGGCATCTGTCTGACTCATACAACATGGTGAAAAACACTGGAGTTTATGGTATGGAGAAAAAGCTTGGGTAGAGCTCCTGATGTTCACCTGACTCTCCTGAAGGCCTGCACTCTAGGAGTAGGGACCCAAAACCCATTCTCTAAACTTCCCACAATCTGATTAAATCAAAGGGATCTGCCCCAATTCTAGCTAAAGGCCTAAATAAATAAATAGCATATAATATTCTTCTGGAGTAGTTTATAAGTTTTATAAACATTTTTCCTCATTTTGACCAAAGAAGTCAAAATCAAATATAAATGAATTCAACTGCCAATTGGTCAAAGCTAGAGAGATTTCTTTCTTATTTTTAAAAATTTATTTATTGTTTTTTAAGTTATGGGGTACGTGTGTAGATCATACAACTTTGTTACATAGGTATACACGATTTATGGTGGTGGTTTGCTGCATCCATTGCCTCGTCATCAACATTAGGTATTTCTCCTAATGCTATCCCTTCCCAATCCCCCCATCTCCTGCTATTCCACCCCTAGTCCCCCAACCCTCAGGCCCTGGTGTGTGATGTTCCCCTCCCTGTGTCCATGTGTTCTCATTGTTCAGCATCCACTTATGAGTGAGAACATGCAGCGTTTGGTTTTCTGTTCTTGTGTCAGTTTGCTGAGAATGATGGTTTTCAGTTTCATCCACGTCCCTGCAATGAATATGAATGCGTACTTTTTCATGGTTGGTTGCATAGTATTCCATGGCGTATATATGCCACATTTTCTTTATCCAGTGTTTCATTGATGGGCTTTTGGGTTGGTTCCAAGTCTTTGCTATTGTAAACAGTGCCACAATGAACATGCATACGCACGTGTCTTTATAGTAGAACGATTACTAATCTTCTGGATATATACCTAGTAATGGGATTTCTGGGTCAAATGGCTTTCTATTTCTAGATCCTTGAGGAATCGCCACATTGTCTTCCACAATGGTTGAACTAATTTACATTCCCACCAACAGTGTAAAAGTGTTCCTATTTCTCCACATCATCTCCAACATCTGCTGTCTCCTGATTTTTTAATGATTGCCATTCTAACTGGCCTGGGATGGTATCTCAATGTGGTTTTGATTTGCATTTCTCTAAGACCAGTGATGATGAGCTTTTTCTCATATTTGTTGGCTGCATATATGTCTTCTTTTGAAAAGTGTGTGTTCATATCCTTTGCACACTTTTTGATGGGGTTGTTTGTTTTTTATGTAAATTTGTTTAAGTTCTTTGTAGATTCTGTATATTACCCTTTGTCTGACGGGTAGATTGCAAAAGTTTTTCCCATTCTGTTAGTTGCCTGTTCACTCTGTTCATAGTTTCTTTTGCTGTGCAGAAGCTCTTAAGTTTAATTAGATCCCATTTGTCAATTTTGGCTTTTGTTGCCATTGCTTTTGGTGTTTTAGTCATGAAGTCCTTGCCTATGCCTACATCCTGAATGGTATTGCCTAGGTTTTCTTCTAGGGTTTTTATGGTGTTAGGTCTTATGTTTAAATCTTTAATCCATCTGGAGTTAATTTTAGTGTAAAGTATGAAGAAAGGGTCCAGTTTCTGCTTCATGCATATGGCTAGCCTGTTTTCCCAACATGATTTATTAAATAGGGAATCATTTCCTGGTTGCTTGTTTTTGCCTGGTTTGTAGAAGATCAGATGGTTGTAGTTGTGTGGCATTTTTTCTGAGACTTCTGTTCTATTTGTTTATATATTTGTTTTGATAACAGTATCATGCTCTTTTGAGTACAGTAGCCTTGTAATACAGTTTGAAGTCAGGTAGTATAATGCCTCCAGCTTGGTTTTTTTTTTTTTTTTTTTTTTTTTTCTTAGGACTGTCTTGGCTATGCAGGCTCTTTCTTGGTTCCATGTGAAGTTTAAGGTGAATTTTCCCAGTTCTGTGAAGAAGGTCAATGATAGCTTGATGGGGATAGCATTGAATCTATAAATTACTTTGGGTGGTATGGCCATTTTCACAATATTGATTCTTCCTAACCATGAGTGTGGACTGTTTTTCCATCTGTTTGTGTCCTCTCTTATTTCCTTGAGCAATGGTTTGTATTTCTCCTTGAAGAGGTCCTTCACATCCCTTGTTAGTTGTATTTCTAGGTATTTTATTCTCTTTGTAGCAATTGTGAATGGGAGTACACTCATGATTTGGCTCTCTGTTTGTCTATTATTGATGTATAGGAATGCTTGTGATTTTTGCACATTGATTTTTGTATCCTGAGACTTTGTTGAAGTTGCTTATAAGCTTAAGGACATTTTGGACTGAGACAATGGGGTTTTCTAAATATACAATCATTTCATCTGCAAACAGGGACAATTTGATGTCCTCTTTTCCTATTGAAATACACTTTATTTTTTTCTCTTGCCTGGTGGCCCTAGCCAGAACTTCCAATACTATGTTGAATAGGAGTGGTGAAAGAGGGCATCCTTGTCTTGTGCCAGGTTTCACAGGGAATGCTTCCAGTTTTTGCCCATACAGTATGATATTGGCTGTGGGTTTGTCATAAATAGCTTTTATTATATTGAGATAAGATCCATCAATACCTGGTTTATTGAGAGGTTTTACCATAAAGGGCCATTGAATTTTGTCAAAGGCCTTCTCTTCATCTATTGAGATAATCATGTGGTTTTTGTCTTTGATTCTGTTTATGTGATGGATTATGTTTATAGGCTTGTATATATTGAAGCAGCCTTGCATCCCTGGGGTGAGACTGACTTGGTTGTGATGGATCAGCTTTTTGATGTGCTGTTGCAGTCGGTTTGCCAGTATTTTATTGAAGATTTTTGCATCAGTGATCTTCATGGGCATGACCTTAAATTTTCTTTTTTAGTTGTGTCTCCGCCAGGTTTTGGTATCAGGATAATGTTGGTCTCATTAAATGAGTTAGGGAGGATTCCCTCTTTTTGTATTGTTTGGAATAATTTCAGAAGAAATGACCAGCTCCTTTTCATACCTCTGGTAGAATTTGTCTGTGAACTTGTCTGGAACTGGACTTTTTTTTTGGTTGGTAGGCTGTTAATTGCTGCCTCAATTTCAGACCTTGTTATCAGTCTATTCAGGAATTCAACTTCTTCCTGGTTTAGTCTTGGGAAGGTGCAAGTGTCCAGGAATTTATCCATTTCTTCCAGGTTTACTGGTTTATTTGCATAGAGGTGTTTGTAGTAATCTCTGATGGTAGTTTGTATTTCTATAGGATCCATGGTCATATCCCCTTTATCATTTTTTACTGCATCTATTTGAATCTTCTCTCTTTTTTATTAGTCTGGCTCGTGGTCTATATATTTTGTTGATCTTTTCAAAAAACCAGCTCCTGGATTTATTGATTTTTTGAAGGGTTTTTTGTGTCTCTATCTCCTTCAGTTCTGCTTTGATCTTAGTTATTTCTTACCTTCTGCTGACTTTTGAATTTGTGTGATCTTTCTCCTCTAGTTCTTTTAATCGTGAGGATAGGGTGTCAATTTTATATCTTTCCTCACTTCTCTGGTGGGTATTTAGTGCTATAAGTTTTCCTCTAGATGCTGCTTTAAATGTGTCCCAGAGATTCTGGTACATTGTGTCTTCGTTCTCATTGGCTTTGAAGAACATCTTTATTTCTGCCTTCGTTTGATTATTTATCCAGTAGTCATTCAGAAGCAAGTTGTTTAGTTTCCATGTAGTTGTGCGGGTTGAGTGAGTTTTTTAATCCTGAGTTCTAATTTGATTGCACTGTGATCTGAGAGACTGTTTGTTATGATTTTTGTTCTTTGCATATGCTGAGGAGTCTTTTACTTCCAATTATGTGGTCAATTTTAGAATAAGTGTGATATGGTGCTAAGAAGAATGTATATTCTGTGGCTTTGGGTTGGAGAGTTCTGTAGATGTCTGTTAGGTCTGCTTGGTCCAGATCTGAGTTCAAGTCTTGGATATCCATGTTAATTTTCTATCTCATTGATGATTTCATGAGCTGTAAACAATTCATTAAATTATCTGGAATAAATAACTGGTAGGAAACAAAAATGGAAAAATACAGGAAAACGTGGTAGAACTATATATGGTTCATTATGAAAAGTTGCTTGTGTAACTATAGTCTTAGAAGTGGAGAAGGAGCCTAGAATAAAATTAATAGTCAAAGAAATGCTGCCCAAGAATTTTCTCCTACTGACAAAATATGTCAATTACAAATTCAAAATCACCAAGC
>CAUYLG010072520.1:0-19920 GCA_963573385.1 Cacajao melanocephalus | reverse complement strand
AAGCACAATTATTGACATAAAAGAGGTTTTTAATACCCATTTTTAGACTGCATTCTGGCTTGGGCAATAGAACAAGAATCCCATTCTCTCTCCCTCTTTCTCTTCCTCTTTCTTTCTCTCTTACATTCTTTTTTCTTTCTTGCTTTCTTTCACTCTTTCTTTCTTTCTTCTTTTCTCTCTTTTTCTTTCTTTCAAAAAAAAAAAAACCACAGTAAGGCTCACATAGTCACATTTAATCTCTGGTCCATGAACATAGTATGACTTACTTTATTGTTAAAACTAAATGTGGCTGGGCACAGTGCCTCACACCCGTAGTCAAAACACTTTGGAGGCCGAGGTGGGAGGACTGCTTGAACTCAGGAGTTCAAGACCAGCCTGGAGGAACATAGCAAGACCCCATCTCTCCTAAAAATAAAAACAAAAAATTACTCCAGTCTGGTAGTATGTGCCTGTGGTCCCAGCTACTAGGGAGGATGAGGTGGGAGAATCACTTGAGTCTGGAAGGTCAAGGCTGCAGTGAGCTGTGATCATGCCAGTGCACCCCAGCCTGAGCAACAGAGCAAGACCCTGTCTTTGAAAAAAAAAGCACTAAATGTACTGAATTTTCCATTATATGCCACATGCTAAATATTTAAATAACTTACAACAGACATTATTTACTAGAGACTCAGTTATATATCAAATTTATATCTGATATTATTTATATCTGATATATCAGATATTATTTACTGGAGAAATTTATATCAGATATTATTTAATGGAGACTCAATTTGTTATATGCCAAATGATAAGGCAGGATGAATGACGAGTTATCTAGATACTATTGTGTGCAGATATTTGACAAATGTATGATGACAAGTACTAATACTTGAGTACCAGGTATCAAGGGTTTCTTGGATGCATACTACACAGAGTGATATGGACAAGCATGTGGCTGGACCTAAAGTTTAATTTTCTCTGTACATTCCACCCATGTTGTCTGGAAATATTATGTCCTTGGGCCATATTTAACTGTGAGAAGCAGATTTTTACATGAAGGAAAATGTTAATCCATATCATGAGCCTCCAAAAAAAATTGCTTCTGCCCACACTGCACCAAATGGCAGCAAATGGAAAAGAAGTTTCTTCTGCACTGGTTCATAGAACATGTGTTCTCCCTCTTGTTTTACAGGAAGATGCCCCATGGTTATTATTTTGTAGATGTCATTGACACTGTGCAAATCAGCATACTAGCTGCCAGGGGAAAATTCTATAGTCATATTTTTTTAATTCACAATATGTTACCATAACACATGGCAAATTCCCCTTTTCACAGCTCTAAAGCCAGACAGTATGTGTGTGTGGTGAGGACATGAGGCTATGAATGGGGAGCATCTCAAGGGCAGGAATCAGGTCAGTGGCATCTCTTCTCAAGCCCCACCTATACACAAAGGTTCACTGTAAGAATTAAAGAAAGAGGGGAAGAAACATGAAAGGTGGCTCACCAGTCAAGACAGGTTTTAGAGAAAACAAACTTGAGAGGAGCTTCTGGCCAAGTTAGCTCAGAGGCATACTCTCTTAAAGACTAAGAGTTTTAAAGGATTTAGGGTGGGAGAGTTTATCAGATGCTTGGACTGCTTCTGTGTCTCTTTGTTGTGCTTATCTAGGAAGGAGAGTTGTGTGCCTTCCCATACATCTTTCTGGAGCTACAGGCATACCCCCCGAACTTCCGTATCTTAGTGCACCTGAAGAGGAAGGAATGAGCTTATTAAGGCCCACCGTTTTACTAGAGCCCATTGTATGAGGGTCAAGTTTGGCAGTTACCCAAGAGACTTTCCCCCCAGCTCTCTCTCTGCCCTAGCTGTCTTACCCATGTTTTACTGTCTGCTCTTTCTGGCTGCTTGTAGTTAGAAGTGATTTCCTTGAAATGCATGAGGCTAGAAAGGGAGCTGGAACTTAAAGTGGTGGTGTTTGTCCAAGATGATGGTGCTTCTGATCTGTCACTCACTATATCTTTAGTGAATAAATGAATGGCTGCCACCTTCACTTTACCTATGACTCTCCTTCATTGCCTGCCCCAGACACTCACACGGACCCTATAGAATACTACATCCTGCTGGACCGATCACCTCATGGGTCTAGGTGAGGCTGTGACTCAGGCCAGACTGCAGTGACCAGCCCTGGTATAAACAGTTGTGCACAGAAAAGCACCTCAGAGTGGAAGGACTTCAGATATGGGCGTCCCATGCCTCAGATGTCACCAGAGGTACTGGTCTAGGCTCTGGTGCTCCTATGAGGCAAGACCCAGATTCTGCTACATTTCCTCTCCTCTCTGGGTGGGTCTCTGGCATCTGTGGCCCATGAGGGATCTGTCCAATCTGTGTGGAGGAAACGAGCTCTGAGTATGTGTGGGTCTGAGGTTCCTCTTCTGGGCAGGGTTGAGGTCTCCTGCTCCTCTTCTGCCCTACAGCCCTTCCCCTTCCTCTTCTCTTCTCACACAGGGAGCCCAGGAAGCCTCCACCTCAGAGATGCTGCCGCTGCTGCTGCTGTCCCTGCTGTGGGCAGGTGAGTGGCTGCAGGGAGAGGGGTCGTGGGGCTGGGCCGAGCTGATCCTCGTTTCCCCACAGGGGCCCTGGCTAAGGATTCAAGATTCCGGCTGAAAGTGCAGGATTCAGTGACAGTGCAGGAGGGTTTGTGCGTTCTCGTGCCCTGCACTTTCTCCCCCCAACCCTCCAACCTCAGGAATAACCCAGTTCATGGTTACTGGTTCCAGAAAGGAGCCACTGTATCCCTGGACTCTCCAGTGGCCACAAACAACCCAGATCGAGAAGTACAGGAGGAGACCCAGGGCCGATTCCGCCTTCTTGGAGATCCCAGGAAGAACAACTGCTCCCTGAGCATCGTAGATGCCAGGAGGAGGGACAATGGTTCATACTTCTTTCGGATAGAGACAGGAAGTACCAAATACAGTTACATATCCACCCAGCTCTCTGTGCATGTGACAGGTGAGGCATGGGCTCCAGAAATGGCCACAAGGGGAGTTGAAGGGTACTGCAGGGCAGGCTGGGATGGAACCCCGGTACTGAGAGAGGTTTAGGAGTAAAGCCTGTCATGCTTACAGAGGGAGCTTGACCAGAGCTTGATCTTCTCTCAAGGCCTCACCTGGACCCTCCCTCCTGATCCTGCATCCCCTGCTTTCTCCTCACCAGACTTGACCCACAGGCCCAATATCCTCATCCCTGGAGCCCTAGACCCTGGCCACTCCAAAAACCTGACTTGCTCTGTGCCCTGGGCCTGTGAGCAGGGAACACCCCCCATCTTCTCCTGGATGTCAGCTGCCCCCACCTCCCTGGGCCCCAGGACTACCCACTCCTCGGTGCTCATCATCACCCCACGGCCCCAGGACCATGGCACCAACCTCACCTGTCAGGTGAAGTTCCCTGGAGCTGCTATGACCACAGAGAGAACCATCCAGTTCAATGTCACCTGTAAGTACTGGGCCAGGATGCTGGGGTCTCTGAGGGTGCAGGGGAGACAGGATGGGCTGGTGCTGGGGACATTTAGTGTCCTGGAAGCCTGGCCAAGTTTGGGAGCTAGAAGGACGTAAGCCCTGTCCCTTCTGCATTTCTGTGGCTTCTGGTAGGAGTAAGGGGAAATGTCTACCCTTATTTCATCCCCTACCCCCAAATGAAGGAAATCCTCTCTTCCTCTCCTAGAGGCTCCACAGAACCCAACCACTGGTATCTTCCTAGGAGATGGCCCAGGTAGGAAGGAGCCTCCCTGCCTAGGGCTGTTACAGGCATTGAGTCTGTGTCAGGTTTGGTCAGATCTGGACTTTCTGTGTCAAATGTTCAGAGGCAAGGCCTGTAGTTAGACACAGGTAGACACCAGGCACCTTGGATAAAGATATTTGGAAATGACTAGCAACTTTCTCCTTCCCCATCCAAATAATGCTCTTTGTCTCCCTCCTGTCACTGAATGTCTTGGGGTATTTTATTTTATTTTTAGTTGATATATATAATAATAGTACATATTTATGGATTGCATAATGATGTTTCAATATTAATAATGTATAATCAGATCAGGGTAATGGCATATCCCTCATCTTGAACATTTATCATTTCATTGTATTGGGAACATTCAATTTCCTCTTTCTAGCTATTTGAAACTATATATTATTGTTAACCATAGTCATCCTACAGTGGTATAGAACACCAGAACTTATTCTTCCTTTCCAGGTGTAATTTTGTATCCTTTAACAAATCTCTCTCCGTATCATTGTTCCCCTAACCTTCCCAGTCCTTATTATTCTCTGTTCTACTTTTTACTTCTATGAAATCAACTTCTTTCGATTCTGCTTATGAGTGAGAACATGTAGTATTTAACTTTCTGTTCCTGGCTTATTTCATTTAACAAAATGTCCTCTAGTTCAAACCATGTTATAGTGAATAACAAGCTTTCTTTATTTTTTATGGCTGAATGATAATCCACAATGTATATATGCCACATTTTCTTTATTCATTCATCTGTTGTTGGACACCTAGGTTGATTTCATATCTTCCTATTGTGGATAGTCCTGCAATAAACATGGAGGTACAGACATTTCTTCAATATACTGATTTCCTTTTCTTTGTATAAATGCCCAGTAGTAGAATTGCTGGATCATATGGTAGCTCCATTTGTAGTTTTTTGAGAAACCTCCATACTCTTCTCCATATTGGTTATATTAGTTTACATTCTGGCCAAAAGTATATAAGAGTTCCCTCTTCTCTACATCCTCAACAGCACAGCATTTGTTAATTTTCATCATTTTTTTTTTTTTTTTTTTTTTTAGAGATGGGGTTTCACCGTGTTGGCCAGGATGGTCTCGATCTCTTGATCTCGTGATCCACTCGCCTTGGCCTCTCAAAGTGCTGGGATTACAGGCGTGAGCCACCACGCCCGGCCCAATTTTCATCTTTTTATCACAGTCCTCCCAACTGGGGTATGTTACCTCAGTGTGGTTTTTATTTACATTTCCCTGTTGATTGGTGATGTTAAGCATTTTTTATATACTTGTTAGCCATCTGTATATATTTCTCTTGAGAAATATATATTATGTTAGCCATCTGTATATTTCTCTTGAGAAATGTCTGCTCAGATAATTTACCCATTTTTTAATCAGATTGGGGTTTTCTGTGCCATCAAGATGTATGAGTTCCTCGTATATTCTGGATATGAATCACCTGTCAGATGAACAGCTGGCAAATAGTTTCTTCTATTCTGTAGGTGCCTTTTCACTCTGTTGATTGTTTCCTTTGTTGCATACAAGCTTTTTAGCTTGATATCATCTCATTTATTTACTTTTGCTTTTGTTACTTGTGCTATTGAGGTCTTATTCATAAAATATTTTTCCACATCAATGTCCTAAAGCATTTCCCCTAAGTTTTCTTCTAGTACTTTTATATTGTTGTGTCTTATATTCAGTTCTTTGATCCATTTTGAATTGATTTTTATACAGGATGAGAAGTGTGAGTCTAGTGGCATTTTTCTGCATATGGCACCAGTTTTCCCAACATCATTTATTGAAGATACTGCTCTTTCCTCAATGAGTGTTCTTCATGCCTTCATCAAAATTCAGTTGGCTGTAGATAGTGGGTTAATTTCTGTCTTCTCTATTCTGTATCATTGGTCTATGTATCTGCTTTTTGCCAATATCATGCTGTTTTGGTTACTGCAGCTTTGTTGTATACTTTGAAATCTGGTAGTGTGATGCCTCCAGCTTTGTTTTTTTTTTGTTGTTTTTTTTTTTCCCCTCAGGATTGTGTTGACTATTCAGGCTATTTTTGGTTCCATGTGAATTTTAAGATTTTTTTTCTAATTCTGTGAAGAATGACATTGGTATTTTGATGGAGCTTGGTTTGAATCTGTAGGTTTATTTAGGTAGTATAGTCATTTTAGCAATATTAATTCATCTGATCCATGAGTATGGAATGTCTTTCCAGTTGTTTGTATCTTCTTCAATTTATTTCCTCAGTGTTTTGTAGATTTTCTTGTTGAGGTCTGTCACCTCCTTGGTTAAATTTATTCCTAGCTATACTTCATTCTTTTATAGCTATTGTAAATACGATTGCCTTCTTGATTTATTTTCAGCTAGTTCATTGTCTGTGTATAGAAATGGAACTGATATATGTACAGTGATTTTGTATCCTGCAAATTTACTAAATTCATTTGTCAGTTCTAGGAGGTTTTATTTGCTAGAGTCTTTAGGGTTTTTCGGTAGTTTTTTTGTTTTCTTTTCTTTTGTTTTTTTTAAGAGATGGAATTTTATCATGTTGGCCAGACTGGTCTTGAACTCCTGGCCTCAAGCAATCTGCCCGCCTTGGCCTCCCAAAGTTCTGGGATTACAGGCATGAGCCACTGCACCTGGCCAAGTCTTCAGGTTTTGTATGTCATTTGCAGAGACAATTTAACTCCCTCCTTTCCAATTTGGATGGTTTTTATTCCTTTCTCTTGCCTATTGCTCTGGTAGGACTTTCAGTACTATGTAGAATAAGAGTGGTAAAAGTGGACATCCAGTTCCTAGAGGAAAAGCTTTCAGCTTTTCTGCATTCAGTGTGATGTTAGCCACAGGTTTGTCATATATGGCCTTTTTTGTGTTGAGATACTTTCTTTCTGTACCTAATTTATTGAGAGTTTCTATCACGAAGCAATATTGAATTATAACACATGCTTTTTTTCTGCAACTATTTAGGTGATCATATGGCTTATGTCCTTCATTCCATTAACATAATGTATCACATTTATTGAATTGCATATGTTGAATCATTCTTGCCTTTTTTGATTAATCCCACTTTATTGTGCTGTATTATCTTTTTGATGTGTTATTGGATTCAATTTGCTAGTATTTTGTTAAATATTTTTGCATCTATGTTCATCAGGATATTGGCCTGTAGTTTTCTTTTTTTTACTGTCTCCTTTCTGGTTTTGGTGTCATTTGAGAAGAGTTCATGTTATTTTTTTCTTGAAAAGTTCAGTAAAGTTCAGCACTGAAACCATCTAGCCCTGGAGTTTTCTTTGTTGGGAGAACTTTTATTATTCATTCAATCTCATTACTTGTTATTCATCTGTTGAGGTTTTCTATTTCTTCTTGTTTCAATCTTGGTAGATTATATGCGTTCAGAAACTTACCATTTCTTCTAGACTTTCAAATTTTTTGGCATATTGTTCATAGTAGTGTCTAATGATCATCCTGTGTATTTCTGTGGTAACCATTGTGACATCTTCTTTTTCACTTGTGATTTTATTAATTTATGTCTTCTGTCTCTTTCTTAATCTAGCTAATGATTATCAATTTTATTTATTTTTTCAAAAAGCCAACTTTTTATTTCATTAGTATAGTATTTTTGACTGCTAAGTTTTTTCCTTTCAGTACTTTAGGTATGTCATCCCATTCTCTCCTGGCCTACAATGTTACTGCTGAGAAACTCACTGTTAGTCTCATAAGAATAATCCTATATGTGACTAGACACTTTCACCTTGCTGCTTTTACAATTCCTTACTTGACTTTTGACAATTTGGCATAACGAGCATTGGAGAGGACTTGTTTGGGTTGAATATTTTGAGGGTATTTTGAGCTTCCTGGACCCCAAAGTCCTTCTAGTTCTCAAGGCTTGGGAAGTTTTCACCTGTTATTTGATGTAGAATATGTTTTCTACACCTTTTCCATTCTCTTCTCTATCTGGAAGTCCCATAATGTGAATACTTGCTCTATTGTGTCCTGTGAATCCTGTAGGTTTTCTTCATTCTATTTTATTCTCTTGTTTTTACCTGCCTGTGTTATTTCAGAAGATCTGTCAAGTTCAGAATTATTTTTTCTGCTTGGCCTAGTCTGTTGTTGAAGCTCTCGATTGTGGTTTTTTATTTCATTTATTGAGTTCTCAGCTGAGGATTTCTGCTTGGATATGATATCTGTCTTTCTGTTAAATTTCTCTTTCAAGTCATGAATTAAAACAATGGGACACAGGTGTCCCACTACTTGGCTGACCTGGGGCACGTCTGCTGGAGGTGCCAACATGGCTGTTTTGCAGGGCTGGTATGAAGTTGAATGACTTCTTGGCTGGCCTAGGTGTTTTTTTGCTAGGAGCAGCACTCAGAGCTTTATCTAGGGTTTGGGAAATGGATGTAAGACTGCTTGGCTGGCCTAGAAGGTGTACCAGCCAGTGGTAGACCATGGGGCTGTTTCTCAGACTAGAAGGCAAGCACACAGCTGCTCAATCTGCCTGGGGTCATGTCTAAAGGGCTGGCCCACAAGGCTGTTTCTCAGGCCCTAATTGTGGGAGAGTGGCCTTTGGGCAGGCGAGAGGCATATTTCTCAGGGCTTGTGTGTGGGCATATAACCTCTCCCCCAGCCCAGGGATGTATCAGCTATTTGTTAGCCCAGAGGCCTCTCCCATTCAGGGAAGTGTGCACAGTAGCTTGGCCAACTCAATTATGTGTTCACCTTGAGTGGGACTATAAGACTTTTCCTCCAGCTGGAAGTACAGGTAGCAGGGGTTGGTTTCCCTGCTGTTCAGGACCAGAGTCACAGCCAATCCTGAGCTCAGGCTCCATGCAGATCTAATTGTGGTATTCAGCCACTGGTGCAGGCTTAGGGGAATGAAGATGTAGTTACAATGATGAAGAGGTGCATGGCCACTGGCCCCCAGAGAGGTATACTCCAGAGATGGCTGTGGTCTCAAGGTGGTGCTATGTTGTAGCAGCTTGCCCACAGGGGTTGGTTGGGGAGTGCACACCATGTGCTCCTAATCCAGAACCATGCAGCTGCATGAATTCCTGGCAGCTCTTCCAACTGTGCTCAGAGCTTGTGAGGACTGTAGGATTCACCTGTAGTAAGGAATGTAGGCATCTGCAGTGGCACTGGGGATTGGTTGGAGTCTTCTGTTTATTATTTCCCTATAAGGGGAAATCCTTCTTGTCTCTGGGACAAACCAATCTGGGCTGGGGAGATGGAGCTGCAAAGGCTGGGTGCCTCCATGCTGCCCTCTTGGGCTTCCAATTACCACAGGTAACTCTCCATTGCCCTGCTGTACTACAGTACTCTCCGTTTGACACGCCACTTAAATCTTTGCTGTTTATTCACTGCCTTGGTCCTTTCCTGTCCGGGGGCCACAGGGGAGGATGAGCTCCAGGTACCTCTGGTCAGCCATTTTGCTCCAGTGGGGGCATTTTTAATAGGTTTTATTTTTTAGAGTAGTGTTAGTTTCAGAGCAAAATTGAGTGGAATCTTCTAGTCACTGAACATCTTGGGAGCATTTTTAAATGAACTTTATTTTTCATGTGTAAAGTTCACAGAAGAAATTGAGCAGAAGGTACAAAGACTTCCCTGTACCTTCTACCCTCACACATAGTCTCCCCCACCATCAGCACCCCCCATCAGAGTGATACATTTGTTACAATCAATAAACCTACACTGACATATCATTGTCAACTGAAGCCCCTAGTTTACATTAGGGTTCACTCCTGGTGTTGTACATTTTACAGGTTTTTAAAAAAATGTATAATGACATGAATCCATCATAAAAGTATCATATAGAATAATCACGCTTCCCTAAAAATCTCTTTAGGGCATTTTTTTTCTACTGTCCACAACTCAACCCTTAGCCATGACCTCTGTCCAAAGACCAGTGCTCTCTCCACTGCCCTATTCCAATTAATAATGGCATCTGGTCCCTCACTGGACAGTAAGCTCAGTGAAGGCAGGAACAGTTCCCTCAGTAGTGGTCATCAAACTGTTGACAGATGGTGCTCAGAGACACGCCTCTGACTCTGAGTGTTGGAATTTAGAAGGCACAGACAGGCAGGTCCAGGAGAACTGCCTGGGTCTGACCCAAAGGTCTGAGAATCACCTCCCTGCCCCACCCTGCTTCTAGGCTCTTTTGAAGGCCAAAAGGAACACCTTTGACCCTGAGTGATGGGGTCAGTGGGAGGAAAGAAGAGACAAGGCCTACCAGCATTCCAGTGCTTGTGCTCTCAATCTCTCTCTCTCTCTCCCCGCCCCCCACCCCAAAGAGGCTCAGAGCTTCACAGTACTTCAGTGGCTATTTCTGAGGTCCATTTCAGAGAAACCTAGGATGGAGAGGAACCTGGGTGCTAGAAGAGATGGTGTTTTGTGCACCGGGAGAGAGGGTTGAACAAGAGGTGTTAGGTGCACTGTGTGCTTTATTTCACGGTCGTGGTCAATATTGATGTCCTATGATGAGTGGGAAGATCTAGAAGCTGAATCCCATTTTGGAGGTGAAGACACCCTCTCTACATGCTGGAGAGGAGGAGACACACACCTATTTATCAAAATTAGAGTTCACCCTAAGTCTTTTTTGTCTGCAGGGGAACAAGAGACCAGAGCAGGAGTGGTTCAGGGGGCCATTGGGGGAGCTGGTGTCACAGCCCTGCTCATTCTTTGTCTCTGCCTCATCTTCTTCATGTGAGCATTTTCTTTGGGTCAGGTGTGGGCCAGAGGTGAATAGAATGGACCTGGTGTAGAAGGGTCCTGAAGGGGCTGTGAGGGCTGGAGAAAGGGCACAGAGTGTGGTGGTGTACAGAATCCAGCCTGTAGCCACTGGGCTAGGCCTGGGTCTATTCTAGGCCCCTGGTCTCAGATGTCCAAGAAGTGGGAGGTAGATGGAGACCTTGTTACTGAGTCTTGTTTGAAGGCTCATGGATTAATCCCACCCCTTACCTGCCAAAGTCCCTCATTCCAGACTCATAACAATGGCCCTACAACCTGAGAAAACCAGGCTCAAAGACCCTGGTGTCTCCCATCAGAGTGAAGATCCACAGGAGGAAAGCAGCCAGGACAGCATTGGGCAGGAATGACACCTACCCTGCCAGAGGGCCAGCCTCCCTGGTGAGTGATGGGGTATCCTGACATCCAGTCTGCCCTGCAGACACCTCCTCCCAAGATGGCCCACAGTCATGCCCCATTCAGCATTTCCAGAACTGAGTTCATTGTCTTTTCTCCTGTTTAACAGTGGAGGTTTTAATTTTATTCAGGTATGTTGAGGCCAACAGATCAGGAGACGATGGCCACTGGAAAGGTAGTTTCTTATTCACCATTCCCAAGAGAAGAGGGCACACCACACCATGCAAAGCCATGTAGAGAAGCACCAGGGTCAGTCAGGAAGCAGAGGGGACAAAGGGAAAATGGGACAAGAGCTTTTACTGTGGCTTTCATGGAAAATAATGGGCAAGACAGGATAAGCAAGCTAGGCAGGTTTACAATTGGCCACCTTGAACAATTTCAGCAGACTCTAGAGTATAGGGGTTGTCGCTAGTTGTCTCATATGCGGCCCTGGGTTAATTAGGGCAGGAGGATTGTGGCCTGGAGTGTAAGACTCAATAAAAGATCCAGTCGGTAGTGTGGGCTTTAGATTGACTGGTTTGCACATGGAAGGTACACTTGTAGGCAAGTCCTTTATCATCTCTAGAAATCTACTATCCCTGGGAGAGGCAGCCTCTCGAGGGTCAGCAATGCCCCAGATGTCAAAACATCAGAAACACTTGGTTGACACACCCCTAAACATACTTCTCTTGATGGGTTCTCCATCTCACTGATGGCATTCTTGTCCCCATTACCCAACCACAGACCTGGCCCCCTCCTGCCCCAGTTCTCCATCTCTTCTTCCTGTGCCCGTATGCTATGATGCATGTCTGAGCTTCTTCTGAACACAGCTTAACACAATCACTCCTTCTGAGCCAGGATACCCTCCCACTCCTTATTCTGCTGCAGCCTCATCTCCCATTTCTCCTTTCCAGAACATTAGCATTAGCTCCCTAAAAGGTCATTGTTTCATCAGTTCCAAGTTTGAAATGCACTGGTTCACCACACTGCTAAAAGACTGACATTTCAACAACTTGGTCTGGCATTTGGGGCAGGAAAACCAGAGTCACCATCAGCGCTATGCTCCCCCAACATTAGCCACTCAATCACCTCAAGCAGAGCAAAGTTTTTCATCTCAGAATCATTGCTGAGCTGTCCCCTCCTCCTCATATTCCTAACAGATACCTGCCCAACTCCAGTGCATCCTTCAAGCTCTGTTATTTTTAAAAAAATTATTTAACTCTGACTAAAGTGAACAACACAGTAAAGTTTTTGAACACGTGGTCAATAAGCACCCATTCATTCTGCAAATATCTATATAATCCCATTTGCCAATTGTTCTAGGTCCTTGTGCCAGTTTTATAAACATATATTTTACAAATATAAAATATTCCTCCTATCAGGGACTTACATCAATTGGTGAAAGGTATGAAAATAATGAACAAATAAGTAGTGCAAATATACATGAAATAAGTGCTATGGAAAGAAATGAAATGGGAGAATGGATTGGACAGTCCTAAAGGCCAAAGAGTAACCTTTGAGCAAACACCTCCAGGAAGAAAAGGAGTACAGTGCGAGCACTAGAGAATCATCGAGGGAGTAGCAAGGGCTCTGAGGCTGGAGCATAGCTGATATTTTAGAAAAACAACAGTTAATACAGTGTGGATAAGGCAGAGTTACATGTTGGGTGTGGGGTGTGGACTGAGCAACTGCAGGTAGGAGATAAGTTGAAGAGACATAGAAGCTGCAAATATTGCAGGGTCCTAAGTTCATCATAATTATTTATGCATTTAGAGCAGAAGAGTGACATGAACTGACACTCATTTTAATGGGAGTCACTCTGGCTGCTCTGTGAGAAATTCTAGTACATAGAACAGAAGAGAAGATAACAGAATAGAGGATACACAGAAAATCAAACCAAGAGATGACTGACTCAGACTTAGTTCCAAGTAAGAATGACGAATCTCATGTAGAGAAACTGGGTTCCAGATACACCTTGAAGGTGAAGTCAACCATATTTGTAAATGGAGCGATGAAGTGTATGCAAGGCATGAGCAAAGATAGCTCACGGCCTCTGCTTGATAGCTGTCTCAGATGTCACAGGTGGGTCCACAGATATCACAGATGTCATGGATGCCCAAGAAGACTCCATAGATTTCATAGACGTCTAATAGATGCCAAACATGATGTTCATGTGATTTACTCAGAATTCAAACTTAAAAAATCAAATTGCCAATAATTAAAATTGCCAACCCTGAAGGAGAAGTGTATTTTCAAGTGTATAGTAAACATGATTTTGGTTACTATAAGTTTCAGGTGCCTCTGAGACATCCAAGTGGAGATGACAAGTAGCAGGCAAGTGTCTGGAGCTCAGAAGAGGGGTCCCTATGGGAGACACAGAGGTTGGGGGCTTCCGTAGCAACACCTAATAGTGGATGAATCCACAAAGAAGAGAAGGGGACCACACCCCTGGAACCCTCCAGCATTTAATGTTAGGGAGATGAGGTGTAAATGGTGAGAAAGCTGAGAATGAGTGGCAACTGAGTAGGAGCCAATGACCAAGAAAGCGCAGGCTCTAGTGTTGGTGGCCAAGGAGAGATGGAGCTTCATGGAGGAGAGACTGGTCATTTGTTTCAAGTGCTGGTAAGTCTGGTAAGATAGAGTCTGAGAAATGACTATTTGAATGTAGCTAAGTAGTACAACAGCAAAGCAGATCTGATTTTCTGCTGGAGGAAGATCTCTTGACTGGAGAGAGTTCAAGAGAGAACGGGAGGAAAGGAAGCAGAAACTGTGAATTGAAGGACTCTTTTGAGAAACACTGCACCATATCTAGAACCAAGAAATGGGCCTGCAGCAGAAAATGGTTGTACCCTGTAGACTTGCCATTTCTCCAGCATCTGCTCTTGTGTCTCCCAGGTTACAATGTCCCCTGTTTGTGTAGGGCTTTGTACCCCTTGAGCTAACTGCATTCCCATGGCTTCCCCTACCACACTGAGAACTCCACAGGACAAGGCTGGGTTTTATTAGGCTTCCATCATTCTACTCTCTCCTGTTCAGCTACACACTGTCACAATTTGCAATTACCAATCTGTTTCTGTCTTCATCCCTTGCAGTAGTGGAAATCACAGGGCCCCTGCTCTGCTTTGCTCCCTTCTGAGGATCCAGTGCCCAGCACCTTGGAGGTCCCAGAGATCTGGGACTGAGTTCAGGGTCAACAGATGTGTGACCTTGGGAATTACCTAAACTCTCTAAAACCTAGTTTCCTGGTCTGTGAAATGGATAAAATTATAGATGCTAAAGATGATGTCAATGTAGCTGCCCAGAATTTTTCCACATTGGTCTGTGTGTGTATTCAAGAGAATCGGGAATCAATCAATACATGCTACAAGTGTTAGATAACGAACAAGTGGAGCCTTAATAAACATTTGATGAAAGAATGAAAGGGTGAATAAATGTTCTGTCAGAGTCAAATTTACTTCATTGACCCTCTCTACCTTCTCCCGGTCCCCCTCAACACTGCCCTGCTCTAACCCCCTTCTTTTCTCTCCATAAGGAACACCAGAAGAAGTCCAAGTTACATGGCCCCACTGAAACCTCAAGCTGTTCAGGTGCCACCCCTACTGTGGGGATGGACGAGGAGCTGCATTATGCTTCCTTCAGCTTTCATGGGATGAATCCTTCCAAGGACACCTCCACTGAATACTCAGAGGTCAGGACCCATTGAGGAACCCACAAGAGCATCAGGCTCAGCTAGAAGATCCATATCCTCTATGGGTCGGAGACCAAAGGCTAATGCTTGGAGATTTAACACCCCACAGGCAATGGGCTTATAGACATTATGTGAGTTTCCTGCTACAGTGTCATCATCTTAGACTTTGTCACTAGAGAGTGCTGGAATCAAATCTGTGCTCCTTCATTTACTAAATGTATGATATCACACAAGCTCCTTAACCTTCCATGTCTCCATTTTCTTCTCTGAAATAGGTGCAAGAAGTCCTATCTCATAGGGATCCTGTGAGCATTAAATAAAAGTACACATGAAAAATGCCAGTCCTGATACAGTGAGAGTTTGGTGCATACTGGATCCTTCCCCCTTGAACAGAAGGCATTAGTGACCTTTGATCCCTGAAATTATATCAGCAACATGTCCATCACACTTGCTGGTCAAAACACCACCATACATGTCTTCCCTGACTCGCCCTCCAACATCACCTCTCTCCACTCCTGAATCTTCCCTTTCTATCCCACCTGTCTCCTACTCGGATTTCTGCTTTCTTTATGTCCTGCTACAAGGAAAATCACATATTAGCATTTGGGGAATTTTCTAAAACTCAGAGCTGACCATAGTCAAAATACTTCCCTAGATCCCCAGCCCACAAGAATGACATTCTAATGTGACATTCTAAGTCAGAGATGGTCAACCAGTATCAGCAAAGGGCCAGATAGTAAACATGTTCAGTTTGGCAAGCAAAATCCTCTCTGTTGCAACTATTAAACTCTGCCATTGTAGCACCAAAGCAGCCACATACAATCTGCAAATGAATTATATGGCTGTGTTACAACAAAATGCTATTTATAAAAACAGGCAGCCCACATCCTGTAGTGTGCTGACCTCTATTCTATGTTGCTCTGAATCTCACCCAGTCTACTACTCTTCCATTGCCACATCCTACACTCTATGGACCCCATTCTGATGCATTCCTCCCTATCTGTTTGCATCCACATCCCTCCTCCAGGAAAGGCTGTCACCATGTCATTATTGGGCTAACATCTTCTTATCCTTCGAAATGACCTTGAAGGTAGATGTGCAAATTGAGATGGCAGAAAGAAGCTCACAATCATCCTCCTAAAAAGTCTAATTAAAAAGATAAAAATCAGTTTGAGAAAACCAGCCCCAAATTCATCAGCAGCACCCAAACCATGACAGGGGTGAAGGCATTATGCCATAAGCTCATAATGACCCTTAGATAAACAAATGGAAGATTCTGGTGTTGCTTAAAGCAATGTATGGGCCTGGCACAGTGGCTCATACCTGTAATGCCAACACTTTGGGAGGCCGAGGCAGGCAGATCACTTGAGGCCAGGAGTTTGAGACCAGCCTGGCCAACATAGTGAAACTTCGTCTCTACTAACAATACAAAATGTAGCTGGGCATGGTGGCACATGCCTGTAATCCCAGCTGCTCAGGAGGCTGAGGCGTGAGAATCGCTTGAACCTGGGAGGCAAGGTTGCAGTGAGCCAAGATCTCGCCACTACACTCCAGCCTGGGGGACAGAGCATCTGTCTCAAAAAAAAAAAAAAAAGGAAAAAAAATGTTTGATGCCTAAACCCCGCTCCCTTATCCCAGAAGGAACAGCTGAGTCACATGTCTTTCTATGGTCATGACAGGCTGGTGATACCAATCAACCTATCTGTTACACCATGAAAAGTTGACAGACTTCTGGACCAGATAAGATAATGTTCAACTTATTTTGTCCCTGCTCCTCCCCTCTAAGCACAACTATAAATCCTGTAAATAGTCCAAGAGATACCAAAGGAGAACTCTGATCGGGGTAAGAAGAAGGTGACTACTTTAGGACCCCAGGACTGGAGGAACAACACAGAGGCCAGGTATCTTGCATCTCCCCTCATCTGAGAAAGGATACCCTGACCCACCATTTCCCAGCCCCTAATCCAGCAGCAGAAGGCAGCTAGGTGAGCTCCTTAGGTTCATCCTCTCCTGGGTGAAAGGGGAGTCCCTCAACATCAGGCGAGTCCCACATCACCAGAAAAGGGGATCAGTTTGAGCCAGAAATAAGTGGCCATGAAGCGCTACCTTTCCCCATTAGGCCTGAGACTCTCCCCTTCTGCTCAGTGACACTGGGACTGGTGGGCAGAACTGGAGAAAATGATCGAGTCAGAAAGTCTAATTTTCTACTTTATCAAATGTGAAGTCTACCCTGTCACTTCCAGAGCTGGTGTGTGTGTGTGTGTGTGTGTGTGTGTGTGTGTGTGTGTGTCTGTCCGTCTGTCTGGTATGAAGCAAGATATTTAAAGAAACAGTGCAGAGATCAGTAAACAGAGGGGCTTAGCAAGCACATCCTCTTTCCCTGTGGCTAAGCCAGGAGAGGCAGACAGATAGACATTGTTCTTAGGAGGGACACTGTCAGGAAACTGGAGGCGTAGGAAAAGAAGCCAGAGAGGTGAGCCCAGCACCATCCACTCCTGATTGTCTGCCCCACCCCTGACTCCATCCATCCCTCTAAAGCAGGTCTGGATGCTTCCCACCCCTTAGCCTTCCTGGGCTAGGACTAAGACCCTAGCCTCTGGGGTCAAGCCCTTCTGCAGAGTTGGGAAGTACCTGAGTTCAAATTGTCACAGACAGTGACAGCTCCCCTGCCTGGGTCTTCTCAGGGGCCAGAGTGTCTTCTGGTGGGTGGAGCATCATCCCTGGGAGGTATGGGGCAGAACCTTGATCAGACTCCAGTGCAGAGGTAGCAGGAGCCCAGGGGAGGGTCTGGTGACATCCTAGGTTGATGTGGCTGGTCAGGGTTGTTTGAGACCCTCTAGAGTGTGCTTTCATCCTCAGACTTGGGCTTCTCACTCCATATGGGCATTAACTAGAGATTGGTACAACTCTGGGACTAGGATGGGATACATGGGTATTCTCAGTAATTAAATGGGAATAACAAAGCTGGTTTCAGGGCATCTTTGGGGAGAATGTATTAATCATTCACAGAAAATCCTCATGGCATTTTACAGCTATTACAAGACCTTGAGAGAAATAAGACTCCTTTTTAATATTGTAGATGTCCTCCTGCTCGGCCTCAGTAACTTCCTGCCTGCTATTTTTCTTTATCCAACAGGGTTGATTTTTACTTTTTCAGTCTAGGACAGTATTTTCCTTTTCCTACAGTTTCTTTCTTGCCCAGTCTACCCTGAGCCCCAGAGTCATGAAGAGGCAGGAAGCTTGGGCCCTGCTGGTAGATCTCTGAGACATATAAACAGGAACTTCATGCCCTTCTAACATACCTATGTGCCTTGTTTTCTGGTCCTCACTCTGCTCAGGAGTGCCTACATTGGGGCTGGCTCTCTCCTCACCTATGGCCTCTCGCGATCTATTGTACCAGATCATCAGGCCCCTCCCTATAATAACTCCTTATCTGAATTCCCCAAACCCCAGAACGCAGCTCACTACCTGGTCATCCCCAGAGTCAGCCTTTTCAGGCCTCTGACATCACCACTGGCTTACTAGCAAGGTTAGAGGCCACTAGAGAAGGAGGGATGGGTTCCTTTCTCCCTTAGGACAAAGATGATCATGGACGTGGGAGCCTGAAGGGAAGGGCCAAACATGGGGACACTATGGTTGCTGATTCCCAAACATTTTTCCCTCCTAACCCACAGGAAAGATACATAAAGAATATGGGACAATTGTACTCTTCAATGTGTTGTCTATGAACGTCATCCCTGAGAAAGTTGCATTTGACCATGCACACATATACACACACACCATAGGTTGTCCCTAAAGTTACACAGACACACATACACAACTCAGACATATACACACAGAGACCACACACAGAGATACACAAATACACACAAGCTAACACACAGAGACCACAGACACATACACTGACACCTCATATAGATATGTACACATACACACACCAGATACAGAAACACATACCTTATACATAAATACAGAGACCACAACCAGACACAAACATATACAGACACGCATACACAACTCAGATATGCACCCAAAGAACACTGACACACATATAAATACACACATATAGATACAGACATATAGACACAGACAAATACAAATTCAAATATATACACAACTCAGACATACACACACTTCTAACACACATATAGGCTGCAGGCACACACACAGACACAAACACACACAAATACACAGACACACATATACCACAGATACCAAGGACACTCATGCATTCACACTACAGACACACAAAATGGGACATGAGCCATCCAGGGTGCTGGAATGGCTCCTCCCATGGGACTTTGGCCTTGGGAAGACTGGAGCTGTGGTTCTCAGGCCAACAAGATCCAATGTCTCAGCAAGAGAGAAAGAACAGGAATGCTCATGATGCTTGGCAACCACTTTCTGCCATTTGAGTCTTTTATTTCTCAATACCCAGCTTCCCTGCCCACTGATGTCACCATCCACTTGTCCCTACTGCCCAAGGTCCAGCAGAAGTCGCTGGCCTCATGACCCTGGGTGATGGCCCATGCCTGGAGCAGCAGTTGCATCCACACTCAGACAGACTACTGCAGAATGGACAAAACCTTTGAGCTTTCTCGGGAAGGTGGGAACATCTCTGGGCCTCAGGAAAGACAAACATGAAACCAAATCAGGTGAAAAGGGAAGTGAACTCACCTGAGAGGATGAGGGGGTAGAGAAGTAGGGGGAAAAGACAAGTAGACGCTGACGTTACCGGATAGCATAGGAGGCCCGCGTGCACCCCTAAGTAGCTTCTGTCCCTAAACTTCCTTCCCTTTGTCCTGCTCTGAGAATCCCATAGAGATGTGAGTGGACTCACAGGAAATACTGGGAGCCCCTTGGGAGTGTCTGGAAAGTCCTTCCCTGTGCCTGTCTCAGCCCCCATGAAACATCACTTTGCATCTTCCAGCTCCTCCTGCCCAGAATCCAGGCTGCTTGAGGAAGCTCCCGAGGGCGGGGGCGGGGGGGGGCAGTCTTCCTGGGGACTTGTATGCTGATGAGGGGACCTGGCAGGAGGGAACAAGAGTCCCTTGCATGGACATCAAATAGTTCTATTGGCTGTAGAGCCATCTGGTGACTCAGACACCACCCCCTTCCCGAAAGGGAAGGAGGAAGACGGGGACGAAGAAGAGAGAGAGAGGAGCAAGAGACACAGGGAAGAGGTTCAAATTTGGATTTCCTTCGACCCTGGAGCAGAGAGAATGAAGAACATGTCTGAGGCCAAAGGGGCCAAGGGGTGTGTGTGGGCTGCAGCCAATCAGTGATTGGGTTATGGATGACTGACATAAAGGCTGGGTTTCCAGGGAACCCAGTGACTCACAGCGTGAACCCGATTAGCTGGTCTAGACAGGCG
>CAUYLG010072519.1:0-11117 GCA_963573385.1 Cacajao melanocephalus | reverse complement strand
CCTCTCCCCTCCCCTCTCATCTCCTCCCCTCCCCTCTCCTCTCCTCCCCTCCCCTCCCCTCTCCCCTCTCCTCCCCTCCCCTCCCCTCCACTCTCCCCTCTCCTCCCCTGTCTTCTCTCCTCTCTTCTCCTCAAGAAGGTGCAAGCTCAGGGGCTTTCCGACCTCTCCAAGCTACTGCTTGACCCTAGGGTTTTGCAGAGCTTGATACATTTAGATACACTGGTACGTGTTTTATCATTCTACTGGTTGATTTTATGATTTTAGCTCAAAAGAACAAGTATTATAGACACTGTCTTTAACTTTTAGAAAATTCATTAAGCAAGTCACAGCACATCAACAATAATTCTTTACCATCTTCCACATGAATTTACCAAGTCACTTAAATTTCCTTCCACTCTCAAGGATTTTTTTCTCAATATTGCTTTGAAGATTAAAAACAACACAATGAAAACCTAATTTGTAAATAATAAAATGATACTTGATATAAATGTGGTATTTCTACGTGAAATAGTCCAGGTTTCCTTGGACTTACTGACAGGAGAATTCACATTTAGTTCTTTGAATTTTTCTGGAGTCTATGAAGCTTCCTAACACACACCACACTACATATCTTACTGGGAAATTGGGTGTTTATTAGCTCTGCGGATTCCTTCTGAGCCGTACCACTAGCTCACTGTACACACTCACCATTTACACTCCTCTCAAAAATAGTCATTTGACACTTGGGTCCAAATTCTCTCAGCTGCAGAAGGCAACACAACTCCAAAGTCACTCACTATCTTTGTTAGCTTTGTATGCAGTGAGCTCTTATTCTATTGGTCCCTACATGTGAACAGCCCTCTTATCCGTATTTCAGAGTCAAACGATTTAAAGAAGATAATTTCATATTGCCTTGTAATTGTTCCTCCTGATTTCCGTAAGAAATCAGAAAAAAAGACAGTATTCACACATCATTTATAATTATTGGCTGGTTACAACACCTCTCTTGATGTTTAGCTTGTTTGCAATGTGACATAGAATTATGGCAAGTCCTGAATTTAACAATGTAAAGCCCTTTCCAAAATGTTTATCCAATAATTGAATTGTTTTCACTTCTTCCCAGTACTTCCAACCTAAGTGGCAAAGAAAGTTCAATCATATTCTCAAAAGAACAAACTATTTTGAGAACTGCAGGTTCTAAAAAATGTTATATTTTATTTTCTCAGATAACTTATTTTCCAAAATAACTTTTTTGTTGTCTTGAAAAATAAGCTGGGAACAGTGCCAACTCGACTTTCCTTTTAGAAATGGTAAAGTTAAGTGATTTATGATTGTAGAACCCAGTATATACAAAGCAAATCATAATTAAAAACTTTTATGTAAAAATTTTTTTAAGGTATCAACTATACTTAAATATAAATACTTAATTTTATTCCTACTTAAGGTTTTCAATATTAGATATTAAACAGTTGACTTAGGGTTTCCATAAAGGTTTCAGAAGGAAATAAAAACAAATTGTTATAGCACTGTAGGATTAGAGTAGAAGAGAAAATACCATATTTTTAAGTTTATATTTGAATGCCCATTTAATTTTTATCATTATCAAATAATTTTTATCACATGAACTTACACATGTCTATTTTATAAATCCTTTCTACAGGGTTCTGTGTAGAATTCAGCTGCACAGTCAACTATAAGAGCTTTTTCATAAATATTACAGTTAGAACTTGATCTAATGCAGTTTCTGTTTTTCCAAATAGATCTGTGATCTCCCCAGCACAGAAACTACCAAAGTTGTAGGGCGTGGCTACGATTTCCACTTGGTTTCATTGAGAGCAGAAGCATTTTCTCTTAAGCGTTAGAGATGAACAGAGGCAACTGTGCAAGCACAAAGCTAACATGGCTTTGGACAGCTGGATTGCCTCCGAGAAAGCAGCTCTGTTCTGAGGTAGTCACTAAAAGGAGAAAGCAGGACATTGCATGGAGACAGCAGATTGCCTCAAATGGAGCAGTCTTCCAAGGCTGACCCCCAGCAACATTCTCTAAAGTCTTTGGGTCAAAGGTGAGGAGGGGGAACTGGAATTAAATTTGCTGATAGCGTAAGAGCCACCCACCAGTTACAAAGCATTATGGACACTGTATCGTATTTGGAAATTGTCTTCTCTTTGGGAAAAAGAATGTATTCTCTCAATCTGCAATGCTTTGCTGCCCAAAGTCTATGTTTTAGAAAACAATTTCTATTTCTTTGAAGCCATGTCTATGGGTAATATTTCTGATTAGTTCCGTATTTGGGGAGTATATTGCCATATAATAGTGCCGTTATTGTGTTTGTGAGATTTTAAAAGTTTTTAAATTGACAAACAATAATTGTGACTATTTATGGGGCACATGGTGATGTTTCAATACGTATAATGTGTGGCGATTAGATCAGGGTCATCAGCATATCCATCACCTCAGACATTCATCATTTCTTTGTGTTGGGAACATTCAACAAACTTTTTATTTCCTTTTACTGTTGAATACTTACTTTGTCTTAAAAGCATTCCTTAACTAATTTTTTCCTACTCTCTTTCTCAATATGGCTTTTTTTTACAAGGCAATTCGTATCCTTATGTTTTTTTCTATAGGTTTGATCACCTATTTTTTGATACCTGAAATTACCTTTCTGTCACTTTGCTGGTACACATATTCAGCTGTCCCTCAGATCACATTCCTGTCCAATTAACCACACACCAAGTTCAAAATGCTGTTTTGCTCTAGAGGTTTCTCTAATAAATCAGGATTCTTCTTCTTATTATTTTTTTTTTTTGGCCCAGACTGTAGTGCAATGGCACAATCTTGGCTCACCGCAACCTCTGCCTCACAGATTCAAGCAATTCTCCTGCAGCAACATCCCAAGTAGCTAGGATTACAGGCATGGCCCACCACGCCCAGCTAATTTTGTGTTTTTAGTAGAGACTGGATTTCTCCATGTTGGCCAGGCTGGTCTTGAACTCCTGACCTCAGGTGATCCGCCCACCCAGGCCTCCCAAAGGGCTGGGATTACGGCGTGAGCCACCATGCCAAGCCATAAATCAGGATTTTTAGATATCAAGAGATTTTAATGTGACTTTCTGTCATCAACCAGGACAGAGCTGAAATCACATGTCTCAAAACTGAAGGGAGGTAAAACCACTCAGCTTTGTATTCCTGAAGTTGACTAAAGGGAAACATTAAAAGAAATAATAGTGTATGTTTTTCAGTGTTCATCAATCTTTACATTTTTAGGTAATTCCCCTTCAAGAACTAACCAATACAAATTTCTAATAATTAGCAAGAGATGAAATACTCATTTTGATGATAAATACGCATTTATTCCAAATCTTATTTTCAGTCCCAGTGTATTCACAAAATGGAAAGGAGAGCTCCGTAGCCTGAGTGCAGGGCTAAAGCAATCATGAAGAAAATGCCCAAAGGAAAGAAAGACCTTTCCTGTAGTGTCCTCAGGTTAAAGGGACATTTTTGCTCTCTGCTTCTAATCCCAGATGGTCTGACCAACCTTCATTTCCGGGAAAAGATGAGACTAGTACCTGAAATGGAAGAAAGAAACACCCCAGTGCATTCACTGACTCCCTATTGAATTCTCAAAATTTCATAATGATGACTTCACAGAGACTGAGAATCCCCTCGCCAATAAAATCGGTTATTAGCTTCATGGCAACTTTCTGGAAATTCATATTTTGTACTCATTCAGCAACAATTCCCTAACAACACAGCATCTGCTCAACTTTCTTCCAAATGCAATTATATGCTGGTTATTTTACTGATAATGCATCTCTAACTTTCTGTTAGAAAAAGGAAAAAGCAACACCACCATGGGGTTCCTTCCAGGTCTCAGTCCCTGCCTCCCTCTGCCCTATGCACACAGGGCAAAACAAGGTCATTATCCTCCAAAGGTTTACAGCTGAATCAAAACATCCATGGTAATGTGAGTATGTTTTCTGCTTGGATTCATTTTTTGCAGAACCTATAGAAAATTGCTAGTTATCCACCATAATTTTTTTAATAAATTGTTTTAAAATACATTAATAATGCTTTTCTCAGATACAATTTTTTCTTTTTTTTGTTTGGTATCTTTTTTTTCAGATGGAGTCTCTATCTGACGCCCAGGCTGGAGTGCAGTGGCACAATCTCGGCTCACTGCAACCTCCGCTCCTGACTTCAAGCGATTCTTCTGCCTCAGCCTCCCAAGTAGCTGAGATTACAGGCGTGCACCACCACACCCGGCTAATTTTAGTGTTTTTAGTAGAGATGGGGTTTCACCACTTTGGTCAGGCTGGTCTCGAACTCCTGACCTCATGATCTGCCCACCTTGGCCTCCCAAAGTCCTGGGATTACAGGCGTGAGCCACTGTGCCCAGCCAATTTTTTCTTATGTCAACATTTGGGAAAGTTATTTAGTATTAATTTTCCTAGTTTCCTGGGCATTCTGAGTATTTTTTTAAAAAATATATAAAACATTGTAATTTGTACACAATCCATCTTTCAAAATTATTGATCAATAATTGGTGTCAACCTGGACAGGAGATGCCCAGCAGGTCTGTTCTCAATCCTTTCTGGTTGCCTGTCTTTATTAACGGCTAAGGAAATGGTAGCAATGGCAGGCTTGGGACATTTTTAATTGATACGCATATGGACATATCCAGAAATATAAAATAGAAGAGAATCAGTATTCAAAAAATTCTTAAATTTAACAACTTATCAGATCTAACTAGAAAGAAAATGCGACAAAGATAAAATATTTGGCACTGTTCTTGGGTCTAAAACAGCAAGTTCAAGAATTCAGCATAAAAGAGTCTAGACTCAGGTTAAAAAAGCAACAACTCTATAAAGGGTTTTAATTGCATACAAGTTCAATATAAGTGATTACTGTGATGCAGCTTCCCCCCAATCATCGGTGAGTGAGGAAAGAAAGGGAGAAACACTCCCTGACATACTACTTTTTTGCATTTCACTCTAAACACAACACTTTAAAGGTGACATCAAGAAACTTAAAACATTTCGGTGTAGCATTAAAGATGGAAAGAGAACTTGACATACGTTCATGTTCAGAATTTATGATATTAACATTGAAAAGAAAAAAGCTAAAGACAGAGACTAATATTGTCTTTAAAATATTTACAGATCTCTCAGGTAGAACAGTAGTGGTACCATGTGGAATTCTAGATCAAAACGGAGAAGTCCCAAGAACACAGATTTTCTATTTGAGGGATGGTGGGGGAGAGAGAGACAGTGGGACAGAGGGAGAGAGATTCTGCTGTAGAATCGTGAAATGGACAACCGACAACCTTGAGAAGTGTTTCACAGAAACTGGAGGGATTCGTGCAGAAGTCAATGTCCTCTGAGAAAGAGTGATTAGAAAAAATTCAGGCATTAGATGACCGGCTGAACTAGAAAAAAATGGGAAATCTAATCTAACACTGAAATTTTATGGTTCAACAAATCTAACTCATGGCTAGATGATTTGTCTTTTTCTCTTTGAATTTCTATCATGAGAGTTGAATTTTTATCCACTGGAACAGGATAGCAAAATGCCTATAATGGTCAAACATCTAAATTACTCAACAGAAAATCGCATTAAATCTATATTATTAATAGATGCATTCCCAAATGCAAGAGAGAGAAACAAAAATGAAAGTGGCTGTCTGAGCAATGGGGTTGTAGTGAGGGGGTATTAAATGAGTATTGAATAATAGTACCATTAGTTTAACTTTATTCTCACATTATTATAATAATTTTTGATTAAAAGCAAAAAATAAAAATGTTGAAATGTCAATCGAGAAAAATAAATATTTTACTTTTAGATTTTTCTGAGCCTTTCTTCTTATTTCAAAGGGACTTTGAATGTTACCTAGTACTTCTTAGCTTCTATTGATTTTTCTTAATATTCAAACTGTAACTTCAAATAAGTCTACAGTGTTTCATATGGATACAAAACTAGGCCATACAAAATACATTATCTTGACCTGTTTGCAGAACTTGCAGTGAAGAAGGAAATACAGCCAGCGAAGAAGGAAGTGCAAAAACTGAACAGTTGAGCCTCAGGTTGCTTTTGAAAATCTGACTTGTTTGAATTTTAACCAAATTTCTAACAGACATTGGTCGAATTCTGCCAAGTACAAAAGCGGGTAGAAAACTGGCTTCTGTGTAGTGAGAATAACAGGATCATAAATAAAGAAAAATTACTGGCTACCTTTCCTCTAGGCTACAACATGTTCTACACCGTAATACACTAGAGTTTTTCCTAGTCTGTGGCATGACTTCAACCCCACTTTTTCTCGTTATTTTATATAGCAAAATGCATAATGTTTCTTCCCTGGCATTGCTGTCAGATCTATTTAGAATGAGTGAAATAGAGAAGTGAGGTAGACAAGGACAGACCTGGGCTACAGGGCCACATACGCACTCCACTTTGAAAGCACCTGCCTACTAAAGGGGTAAATTCTACCATTAGAAATGTATATTGTGAGTTGAACACGTTTCCATACCTGGGAACAACCTCTCATAATATAAATGCTTTGGGGGACTCCTAACACCTTACACTATCATAAATTAAAACCCCACAAAAGATTATAGAATCAATAACATCAGTGAACCTCAGGAAAAACAGAAAGCTTTGATTGAAAGGAGAGTGTAGGTTTCAACTTAAGGTCCCTGTGTCGAAAGCCTAGGGAGGCGGGGTATGGGCATAAGATGAAGGAGACGCCTGCTGCCAGGACTGAGGGAGGCAGCTGCTTTAACAGTGGCCCCACTATGGATGCCCACCTCTTATGAAGGGCAGAAAAGCCCCAATAAGAGTGCAAAGAGCAAGTACGAAAGAGAATTCAGAAAATCTTGACCATTGGTGATAGTGGGGATATTTTCCTTGGGGGGAAAAAAAAAAACTGGCTGGTAACATAAGCCTGGTTTAGAATAAAACCCCAATCTGATCAAGAAAAAGTGAGACCTGGGCTGATGTCTGTTGGGTTAGAAGAGGGTATATTAAAAATAAAATGGAAGTGGGTCAACCCTAATGTGTCTTACCTTTGTCCAGAACTTGCTGATACCGTTTGGATGTTTGTGCCCTGCAGATCTCATGTTGAAATGTGATCCCTGACGCTGGAGCAGGGGCCTGGTGGGAGGTGTTTGGGTCATGGGGTTGATCCCTCACGAATGGCGAATGGCGTGGTGCCCTCCCTGCAGTAATGAGCTCTTACAAAGAGTTCACATGAGACCTGGTTGCTTAGAAGAGCCGGGCACCTCCCCACTCTCTCTTGCTCCCTCTCTCACCATGTGATGCACCTGCTCCCTGCTCCCCCTCTGCCTCTGGCATGATTGTAAGCTCCCTGAGGCTTTCACAGAAGCAGACACTGGCACTATGCTTCCCGTATAGTCTGCAGAACCATGCGCCAAAACAAAAAATAAACTACCCAGCCTTAGATATTTCCTTATAGCAACACAAAACTGACTAATATACTGGTCTTCTGTTACCTATTATGGTAACAGTTCAATTACCTCCCACTGGTCCCTCCCACAACACGTAGGAGTTATGGGAGCTACAATTCAACATGAAATTTGGGTGGGGGCCGAGCACGGTGGCTTGAGCCTGTAATTCCAGCACTTTGGGAGGCCGAGGCAGGGGGATCACGAGGTCAGGAGATCGAGACCATCCTGGCCAACATGGTGAAACCCCGTCTCTACTAAAAAATACAAAAATTAGCTGGGCCTGGTGGCGCGTGCCTGTAGTCCCAGCTACTCGGGAGGCTGAGGCAAAATTGCTTGAACCCGGGAGGCGGAGGTTGTAGTGAGCCGAGATCGCGCCACTGCATTCCAGCCTGGCACCTGGCAACAGAGCGAGACTCTGTCTCAAAGAAAAAAGAAAAGAAAGAAATTTGGGTGGGGACACAGCCAAACCATATCACCCAATAAATAATGCTACCCCCAAAACCCATGAGGATCTGGGCCTCTGTCTTAGTGACAGCAGGTGCAACATGCAACCACTTCTCTACCTGTGTGGCATGCCTCGATCCTCTAAGAACATCAATTTGTCAAGCCCCTGATTCTCTGTGAGGTTCACCTACCATCTTCCATGATGCATGTGTATTTCCAGGACATTCTGGGTTATTTGCACTTTATTAAGGCTCATAAAGACAATGTCATCATTTAGTGAATCAGCATGATGCCTGCCTCATATCCAGCTTAACGAAGTTCTCAGTAGATTGTATTTTGATAAGGACAGTGAGTTTGTACTTGTCCTTACCAGGCACAGACAATTTGTTTTTCAACCTCCTCACTGACCTACATGGCTCATCCCTGGGAGCCTCCTCTGGACTCACTAATCAGTAGCTCCTCCCACTTGGAAATCTTCCCCATCATCACACCCCAGGCTCTGTGTCATGCCTGATAAACTTCCTTCACTTCTTTCTTTTATCTTTATGTTATTCTATCTCTAATTCGTCATCATCCCAAAATACATCATCTCTTTTAATTTCATATTGTATGTTTAAAATTTATTCAATCCAGAACTCAAATCATTAATAAAACAAAATTTGTTTTGCTCTATCCTCTTTCCTAGAGGGAAAGGAAACATTAATCATAAAATGCTGCAAGGAGTTTTTCTAATGTAGCAAGAAAAATAAAGAAACAAAAGGAGACAAATTTCCATATTATACATATTGAACATTCATATTCTGTCATTGTTGTTTTAAATATTTTCTCTGCAGAAGAAATAGTTTTACAGAGTAGAAATGGTCTAGACTTTGGACTCAGACAGCCTTGGATTTGGTTTGTAGCTATTTTACAGATTTCATAACAGCAAGTTATGTTACATAATATCCCTTTTGAGTTGTTGCAAGAATAAATGAGATATATATGAAAATCATATATCGCATGGTAGCATTTCATCAAACTTTCCATCTACCTATGCATGTGTTCCCAATGCATATTAGAATTAATTATCAAAGTTATACTGCTTTGTGCTTTTATAAGAAAAAATATGCTTTCTTAGGGAAAATATTATTTCATTTGCAAATATCATGCAAGCTGTGTAGTTTAGTATTTTCAGTCTAAAACAATCATAATCCACAATGCTTGGAAATGACCCAGAAAAAGTAGATCCAGAGATGTGACTCCTAGGATATCATTACACAGAGCGTATATATTATAATCTTGTCAAAAAGCAAAAATAAAAAAAAACAGACACCTACTGCATTTAAAATAAGGACAATTTAATTTTTATTTTTACAAATTTAGAAGTTACAAGTGCAGTTTTGTTACATGGATAATTATGTATTGGTGAAGCCTGGGGTTTTAGTGTAATCCACACCCAAATAGTGCACATTGTACCCAAGAGGTAATTCCTCATCTTTCACCCTACTCCCACCCTCCCACCTGTCCAAGCCTTCAGTGTCTATTATTCCACCCTCTATGTCCATATGTACACATTGTTTAGCTTCCACTGTAAGTGAGAACACGCCGTGTTTGACTTTCTGTTTCTGAGTTATTTTACTTAAAATAAAGGCCTCTAGTTCCACTTAAGTTTCTGAAAAAGACACGATTTCATTCTTTATTGTAGCTGAGTATGTTTTCCGCTATAAGAGATATATATATATATATATATATATATATATATATATATATATACATACATTTTTTGATCCAATGATGCTTTGATAGACGCTTAGGTTGACTCCATATCTGTGCTGTTCTGAGTAGTACACATAAGAGTGCAGGTATACTTTGATGTAATCATTACTTTTCTTTTGTGTAGATACCCAGTACTGGGATGACTGGATCAAATGGTACCTCTATTTTTAGTTCTTTGAAAAATCTCCATACTGTTTTCCTTAGCGGTTGTACTAATTTATACTCCCACCAGCAGTGTATAAAACATTCCCTTTTCTCCGCATCCGCACCAACATATTATTTTAATGTTGTAAGACAGTATCTTATTATGGCTTTAATTTGACTTTTCTCTGATTAGTGATATTTAGCAGTTTTTCATATGCTTGTTGGCTATTTGTATGTCTTCTTTTGAAAAACATGTGTTCATGTCATTTGCCCACTTTTCAATGGTGCTATTTGTGCTTTTTCTTGTTGAGTTGTTTGATTTCCCTAGACAAGAGTAATTTAGAGTTGGGGATTGGCTGCAAGGGTAATAATGGAAGGACTGAGAAACCAGTGAAATCACTGAGAGGAAACCCAGATATCAGCTGTTTTTCTAGGTAAAAGTAACACCATATTACAAAATAGGAGAATTTTTTAATCACCATAGAAATTCTTTAAAATATGCTTTACTATCAATAATGCCTCATTTCCATAGTAAAAATTGAGAATATCAATAATAACCATGAAGATTTAAAACTTTATGAAAACCCAAACTAGAAAATAGGAAACAGATAAATAGAAAACCCATTGGCTTGTATGTAAAGGGCAGTTCCTGGAAAAGAAGTACATGCCAAATAACAAGCTGATAAGATTTAAGGTTTAGTTTTCATTTTCTAGTTTGATATAAAAAATAATAATTGATTTTGAGGAACCAACAGCTTCTTGTTCACTCTGTTCAATAAAAAACAAATCCAAGCCACAAAAGAGCAGAAAAAATAGAATTCATAAATAGAATCAAAGAACAAGGGCACAAATAGAAAACAATTTTAAAAAGATATTAATCCAGCTATATCTATAATTTCTTGGAGTATCAGTGTTCTAAATGCACCAATTAAAAGACAGAGATTGGCAGAGTGGCTCAAAAAACAAGACTCAACTATATATTGTTTGCTAAAAATCCAATTTAAATATAAAGATACATGTAGATTAAAAGTAAATAAATAGAGAAAAATATACCGTACTAACATTAGTCAAGAGAAAGCAGGAGTAGTTATATGAATTCAGAGCAGACATCAGAGCTATGAGGCAAACAGACAGAACTGCAAAGAGAAATAAATGAATTCACTATTATAATTAAAGACTTTAACATCTCTTTGCCACATCATCTCAAATAGTTAGGACTATTTTGTAGAGACAGGATCTTGCTATGTTGCCCAGGCTGGTCTTGAACTTCCAGCCTCAAGCGATCCTCCCACCTTGATCTCCCAAAATGCTGGGATTACAGGCATGAGCCAC
>CAUYLG010072518.1:0-113940 GCA_963573385.1 Cacajao melanocephalus | reverse complement strand
TAAATCACTCCTCAGCAATTGCATAGCATTTCACAGGTTTAAATAAAATATTGGTTGGCTGCTTGTTTGTTATTTTCATCTCTTATTCCTTCCTGTCTCCATTGTTAAGCACAATTATTGGCATTAAAGAGGTTTTTAATATCCATTTTTAGACTGCATTCTAGCCTGGGCAATAGAACAAGAATCCCGTTCTCTCTCCCTCTTTCTCTTCCTCTTTCTTTCTCTCTTACATTTTTTTCTTCTTTCTTTCACTCTTTCTTTCCTCTCTTTTTCTTTCTTTCAAAAAAAAAAAAATAGAACTTACAAAACCCAATAGTAAAAAAACTGACAGTCCAATTGGAAAATGGCCAAAAATATGGTCAGACATTTCACTAGACAGACATAAGAATGCAAATGAAAAGATGTTTAACATCCTTAGCCATCAGGGAAAGACACATTTAAACCACAATGCAATAGTAATACACGCCTATCAGAAAAAAAGTGACAACACTTTTTTTTCTCTGCAAGAATGCAGAGAAAGTGAATTACTCAGACATTCCTGGTGGGACTGTATAGCCACTCTGCAAAAGAGTTTGGCAGTGTCTTTAGAAACTAAATGTGTGATTACCGTACAACCCAGGAGTTGTAACCTTGAGCACTCATCCCAAATAAAGGAAGTCAATGTTCACACAAAAGAACTGTACATGAATATTTATTTATAGCAGTTTTATTCAAAATAGCCAAAAACTAAAAACAACCAGATGTCCTTTAACAGGTGAATGGTTAAACAAATTATAGTAGATCCATACCATGGGACACTAATAAAAAGGAAGAAATTATTGATACACTCCACAACCTATATGAATCTATAGAGAATTATACTGAGTGAAAAAGCCAATCCCAAAAGGTTACGTGCTGCATGATTTAATTTACATAACATTTTTTGTGATGACAGAACTATAGAAATGGAGAACATACTAGTGGTTCCCAGGAATTAAGGAGGTATCGGGGTAAAGAGGGAAATAGGTGTGGCTGCAAAAGGGCAATGTGAGAGATCCCTGTGGTTATGGAAATATGGAAATATGCTATATGTTCACTTAGATCAGTGTGGATTCCCTGGCTGTAATACCGTATTGTAATTTTGCAAGATCTTATCATTGGAGGGGTTCCCTCTGTATTATTTTTTTCTTTTTCTTTTCTTTTTCTTTTTCTTTTTCTTCCTCCTTTTTTTTTTTGACATAGGGTCTTGCTCTTTTGCCCAGACTAGAGTGCAATGGTGTGATCATGGCTTACTGCAGCCTTGAATTCCAGGACTCAAGTGATCCATGCCCAGCTAATCTTTTAATTTTTTGCAGAGGCAGGGTCTCCCTGTGTTGCCAGGCTTGTTTCAAATTCTGGACTAAAGATATCCTCCCATCTCAGCCTCCCAAAATAGAGGAATTACAGGTGTGAGCCACTGCACCCAGCCTCTGATTATTTCTTGCAATTGCATGTGAATCAGAAATTATCTCAAAATTAAAAGTTTAATTAAAAATAAATAAACAAATGTCTCATAAGCAGTCTATGTTAAGCATTAGAATTATTCAAGTTTAGGATTTTGGTTTATTTTTTAGTGTAATAAAGTAGGTCTTTTACAATCTTTTCACTTCTAGCTGCCAATTAAAACCAGATTCAACTTAGTTATATTTATCTCTAATTTGTCAAGCAGAGCACGGAACCATGATATTAGACTGTTTCTCTCCCATTGGTACCCATTTTTACTTTTGGATTTGCTTGTGTTTTAGATTGTCGGAGGTTTCTACTTTACTTATCATCCAAATTCTGTTTTAATAAACAATTGACAGTCTAAATAGAAAAAATTGCTAGTTTCTTTATAAGAGTTGCTCAGTAGAACAAATCTTTTCATACTACTTATTCCTTTACTCAACAAAGATTTATTGAGTGCCAATTATGTGCCACGCACTGTTGGGGAAACAGAAGAAAACAAGACAAATCTCCCTATCTTCATAAAGTCTATATGTTCTAGAAGGAAGACATATACTGATAATTAAAATATATAGAATGTCAGATGGAGATAAGTGCTATGGAGGAAAAAAACTGCAGAAAAAGGGACTGGAATTAAGGCGGTCGGGCGCATTATTAGTGTGATCAAGAAAATGACTACCTTACTTCTGATGATGAACAATCATATTGTAGCAGGATTAAATATAAATTTTCCAAAGAAGATTACAATTCACAATAGAAGAGAATGACTACAGAACAGGAATTTGCAAGCTTTTCCTTCACTACGGTGCATGTGACAGATGACATTCATACGTGTCACACGCTTCCATAAGTAAACCAGTGAGACTTCTTGCATGCTATGTGTAATTGCTGGTATCTGGCTGTAATCCTCCTTATTTTCTCTCAGAAAGATCAGCTCCCAAAAAATCAATGAATGAGAATGTATGTTATTACAATAGTCTTAAATATGAATGTTTAAATCAAATGTTTAAAAAATGTTGTACTTTGTTGCTTGCAATAAACAACTGATTTTAACACATCTGCATATTGAATCATTGACAATGAGAGTAATAGTAATTGTGTGTGTGTAGTAATATCTCGTTTCTAGGGAATATGCAATTATAACATGGATCTTACAAACAGGAAAAAAGAGGAGATGCAGGGCAAAAACTGTAAGAATCAATTTTAGAAAAGCTTCAAATCAGCACTCTTGATGAATACTTTAACAGAGCTGAAATTTTGGCATTAAAGTAAGTGAATACTCAGTGGACTGATGACTGAATTTTACTGCCTGAGTGGGCAAATTTTCCTGACTTAAAAGTAAAATAAATCAATTGTTATTATATTGCTATTTAGTATTACTATTCACTGGTTCAAAAACATTGCAGATGAGAAAATATCCAGCCAAGAATTGCCTCCAACTAAACAAAGCCCAAAGTAAAATATTTCTCATCATAGGAATTATTTTCTTTTCAATGCAATGAACATCTCTAAAATGTCCGTTATGAGCTAGGCACTGTGTTATGCACTTGAGGCCAAAAGAAAATAAGATCTTTGATTTATATTGATTTAAAATAGATCTCATTTTGATAGATTAATAAACGGTCCAACAGTGTTGGCTTTGATGTGTTCTATACAGTAGAGCTAAAAAAATTTGATGAATGATAATGTCAAAGAGGTCATTTCCATTTGAGGGCATGAGCGAAGTATAGGACAAGGGTTAAATGAAGAATCCCTTAGCGCCATACTAAAGATTAATAATTAGGATTGCTGGTCATCTCCAGCAATCCTAATTCCTCTGTGAAGTGGTCCTCAAATTATGGGATTCTACCCTTTCTAGTTTCACAAAAATAGGTGCTTAATAAATTTCTGCTGAACAAATGAAGAAATGAGTCTAGCTTCCTGGCTAAAGGGTAATCCTGCAACCCAAGTCAAAATCTGCCCGATCCGTTTTAGGGTTTCCTGAAATGGCTGCTAGCTGCCCAACCCGCCCCTCCTCGCCCCCGCCCCCACCCCCACTCCACCGCCCCACTGCCCCCCGCTCCACACACACTGTAATGGGAGCTCTGTGTTCAGGTTTGTGGCCCTCTGTGGTGTACCATGTCTGTATAGAGCTTCAGGAAACCTCCATTTTAGTGGCATCTCACTCCTTCCAGAATGTAAGACTTGAAGCAGAAATTAGAGATTGAGAACAGCTGAAGTTCTCCAAGTAAGGCAGCTGCTTGCCGAGATCCAGCAACCATTAAAAATGGCCAGGTCTGTATAGAATGAAAATGAAGGGAAAGGTTAAACCACATTCATCTCCTTTAGGTCTTGGGAGCTCAAATTTATGAGTGAAATGGGTTCTGTAAGTCAGCAGTAGGCTCAGGCATTGTCCCCAAAACTTTAATTTCCCTCTTGGGTAAGGGAATTCGATGATCTTAGATTCCTAATTAATGAGGAAGCATCTTTAAAGTTACCTCTCTGGACTTCATCCATTTTTAAGAATCAGATTCAGTCTGATGATGTTTCTAATGCAAATCCAAGCCATGGTGGGAAACTCTTCAAGGGGGCAACTGAGCTTTCACTATGATAGGTAGTTTCTTGGACTACAGGGTAAATGAGGTGCTCTCAGAGGTCCCCACAGCCATGTCAATACCTGCTTTTCAGAAACATTAGATGAACTTACTTAGCTCTTTGCTTTAGAAATATGAGAGTTATCATGGATTTCCTGAAGCTTAGGGCTGAGGCCGCAGAATACTATTCTGTCTCTGTCTCTTCTCAAACCCCCAAAAGTAATTTGACTGTTCACCCATTGTCCTCCTAGTCAACAGTAGATGCCAATTTAAGGTACATAAGGACTTGGAAATGCTGAGCATATCCTTTAGTCTTTATTCTAATTCTTGAATATGTGTTCAAAAGTAAGCACAAGAGAGCTACCTGCCAAGGTTGTTGTGGCTGATGACACCTTCCCCTGTCTCCCTGAAGAAAGCGTAATTCTGGATTTAGTTGGGCTCCCTGGTGGCAAAGGGACTCAGTAATGGAAAATATTTACAAATGTTGAGAACTTGGAAAACTGCCAAATAAATGATACTAGTTCTTAAATCTTAATCACTGTATGTATTATGTCTCAATTAGCATATTTGGACATTTTCATTTTATACCTGTATTTAATGACAAATATATATAGTCAGTCAAAGTGTAGCCTTGTAATAGTTTTTTCGTGGTTAAGCATTTTCCCAGGTCATCACGCATTTATTTCTAGAACAAGAAAAAATGTATGTTGCCCATGTTATGATGAGCAATATAAAATTAGGCATTCATTTATTATTTCGGTAATTGACTATTTGTTAAATGCTTCCTATGTGCAAATCACTGAGTAGAAATTAATTTTATTTTAAGGGTTTTTCCTATTTATTGTTCTTCATTTGTCATGGATGACTGAGGTGGCTGAAGTTTGTAACATGCAGTTACTTAGCTGTTCTGATCAGGCTACATTTTCCTTTGCTATTTTCTTCCCTGAATTACCAATAATGGCCGTGATATGTCTTTTGCTTAAGTAAACATTTCTGAGTGCTTGCGATATGCAACAGTGTGGAATTTTAGGTCAGAGCTACCTCTAAGTTTCCTCATTTATTGAAGGAGAATGAACTTTAAAACTTTTTTGCTCTTAGACTTTCAGGATTTTATGATGTTAGTTTTTAAATGCCAAGTATGAAGGAAAATATTTTTGCCAGCAAAGTTCTAGAAAGTCTTTGTTAAAATTAAGTAGGTGAAATTTATCTTCTGTACTTTGGTTTTTCTAACATTTCTCTTTCTGTTTTTAGTACCTATCTTTTCCTAAAAGGCCCAATATCCTTGTCCCAAATGGAAGGAATGAGTAAGGAGGACAAGTCACAGTTTTGCCACTTAATAGCTGTATCAACTTGGGTAAGTTATTTATCCTCTAGGCCTGAGATTCCTCGTCTATGAAATAGACATGATCACAAAAATTCCTCATAGTTACTGCAAAGGTGTAATAGAATATTGAATGCATATGTATCCATTAAAGATGAACAAAAAATTGCTAGCTTTTTATTTTGTCAAATACAGACATTTTAAAAAATGCAACCTTCACCTACTGTCATAATCATAACAGAAATGACACAATACCATCCAAAAAGGAGAACATTATCTCAGAATTTATAATTTTAAATTTATAATTTTAATTAGAAATTTTACTGCATTGTCCCTGTTGCTCTTATTTCACCAGAAATTAATGAGCACCTTTGTCTGATCTGCAAACCTGTGTTTGAAAACCACTGCTGTGACCTTTCCAATTTTCTTTTTTCCCTCAAAATGTATCTACCATGGTCTCATTCCCTCAAAGCCCTGTTCTTTTCTAACATTACAGCTATAGTGTTAACCGTCACTGTCTGTGGTGGATATTAATAGCTTAATGTATTCATCCTTTCAAAAACAGATGTATATTCTAATACCGGGGGCTGTATCCAAATAAATGATAGTAGTGGTGAAAATTTCAGACCAATTGGCAAGTCTTGGGGAAAACAAATTTGGTGCAGATACCCTTTTCAGCATTCTGAATGTCTACCTGCTATTTATACATGTATATGGCTGACCCTGTACCCTACCTTTCTTAGCTTTAGGGTATTAAGGCCTGCCACAGATAGGCTGGGACTTAGATTTCCTCAGTAGCACCTGTGAAATACACTTAACGTTAAGCATCATTAAGTGAAATCAGGGTCCAAAGGGGATTTTCTGTGTGTGTATGTTATTTTGTTTGTTTGTTTATTTGTTTTGAGATAAAGTCAAACTTGGCTCACTACAACCTCCGCCTCCTAGGTTCAAGCGATTCTCCACCTCAGCCTCCTGAGTAGCTGGGATTACAGGCACACATCCCCAAGCCCAGCTAATTTTTGTATTTTTAGTAGAGATGAGATTTCACCATGTTGACCATGATGGTCTCGATCCCTTGACCTCGTAATCTGTACACCTCGACCTCCCAAGGTTCTGGGATTACAGATGTGAGCCACAGCGCCTGGCCGCAAAGGTTTTCTTGCTTAAGTTTATTTCACTTCTCCTGATTAAAGCCTGTAGTGCCAAGTAAAGACACCTCCCATCCTCAGTAGATCTTTGAACTGTCATGACTCTAATGGAAAAAAACATATTTTTAAGTAGGTTTCGCCTAAGGATTAACATAAAAGAGGCACATTATGCCACAAAGCCTGGCTTACAGATTGCTGGTCACCCTGCATAGTAAACAATGAGCTTCTCCAGGGACAATGACTACAGTACTGACGCAAGACTGGACTCCATTTCAGATCTACCAAGAATAGGTGAACAAGATATAACGAAGATACAGGTCTGGGGTCAGAAGATCTTGATTCAACCCTGAGGTTAAACACCAGCTGTGGAAAGTAGTCAAACTCTCTAAACTTCAGTTTCCTGAAAATGGGGTTACGAATAGTACAAACATCATAATTAGTATGAGGATTAAACAAGTTAACTCATGTGAAACGTTTTAGCACAGTGCCTGCTCACGGTAAGCACTCAGTTAATATTAGCTTTGTTATTATTATGTGCACTGTGACAGGATGTGCCCACTTTGCTTGTAGCTTCATTAACCACTTACACTAAGTATATTTGCTGTTTTAGTCAGAACATACTCTGAAATCACAAAATATGCAAACAGATCTATATCTGGGCAAATGTAAGGCATATCTTGGAGTTCCCCTTTTAGTAGTTTCCACAGAAATATCCCAGCCTTTTTTAAACTTTATTTTACTTCCTCAAATTATCTCTCACTTCTCTTTTGTGGCTAATGTCAGTCCTGTCTCACTACAATTGTCTCTCAGAGAAAACTTGGTTGTTGTTGGGTTGCTCCGTTGTGCTTTCTGTTTGGGATGTTGTGATTGATAGCACATTCTTTAACCATGAGCAAACATTACTAGGGTTGTCTAGTGGATAAAACATCTCAATTCACATTGTTTCTTGAAGAGTGATGCTCAATGAGTTTGTCTTGAAGTTGTCAGATTTTGTAACTATAGTCAACTTTCAATTATCCACATAAATAAAAACGGCGTCAGTACAGATAACAGAAAATTACAGTCTCTGAGATTGTGGTTAGCCATTCAGCAGAATTGAGCCCAGCTTCTATATATAACCAATGGCAATGCCAAGTGGGTTAAAGGAATTTAGCCCCTCTGTAATCTCCTTCAAACCCTGTTCTTTGATATGGATACTTGACTTTTTCTCAATCTTATGTAAAGTGCTAAGAAATGACAGTTTTAAGTCCTTTCTTCCAGTGATATTGTGGCTCCTGCATTTCTTTAAAATACAATTCCAGAGTCGGCTCTGTCATAGGTCTGGGACTGTCTCAGGCAATGTGTCGACCACAAGGCTGAACCATGATGCATATTTCCAATTCGTACAACCCAGACTAATTTCCAATTCATACAACCCAGAGACTGATACCTTTACATATGGCTTACTTCATCTCCCTAAAGTCAGCTTTAATACATAAATAGGCAGGGGGGTGTGGAGGGTGGTAAGTGGCAACCCTGAGGCAAAAGCAACCTATTTTAACAGTAGAGCACTGAGATTGAGATTGTTAGATGTATGTTTTCACATAGTTTCCTCTAGCTTTCATTATTGATTTGATCCCTTGGATTCACATAGTACAAATGTTTTCCTCTCTGAATATTTGGAAAAAGCTATTCTATTCTACCTGGACTTACCACTGAGAACTATATAACCTTGACTAAATTCCTTCATCCTTCTGATTTCTTCTTTTTTCAATTCTAGAAAAGGAGAACACTTGACTAGGTGATCTATAATAGGTTCTTTAATTTTAATACTATATTATATAGTTCCATAAAAGATCTCTTTTGATGATAGTCATAAAAATGGTTTATTAACAGTACACAATACTATGTACTTCCTATAAATAATATCAGATTTAATGCTCATAATATAACTACAGGGAAATTATTATTTTCAATTATGAGTGAGGAAACAAAAAGTGAAAGAGATTAAGAAGACCCTGTCCTGAGTTTCTGATTCTAGCCCTCTGTTCCAAGAGAGGTTCCACCTCCATCTAATATTTTCTCGGGAAACTGACTTTAAAATACCTGTAATTGGTTGCCCAACTGTAAGATGGGTTTAACGACAGAACCAAGTTGATCTTCATTTCAGCAGGTAATACAGCACGCTCTGTGGTCATTGCCACAAGATGATGTGAGGCCACAGGGAGAACCAGGCCTAAACTCACCCAAGCAATATGAAGGTTTGGAAGTTGGTCAGAAATTGGCACCTGAGTTCATAAGCATGTGAGCCTATCATCAGGACCTTAAATAAACGAAAACATTGTTGTACAAAGATAGTCATTCCTCCAGCATTCAGTCACTAGGGACTGCTGAATGCTAGACATTGATTAATCACTCTTACCCACAATTTATGATTTATTTATTGTAAAAACTCTGTGGGGTAACAGTTAGTGCATGTATTATCCTCATTTTATGTAAGATGATCTTGAGATTAATAGAATAACTTACCCAGGCAGTAAGTGGCAGATCAGGATTACAACCAAGGCCTTTGGTCTCCAAGTTCCAGACTCTTTCTAATCTGCCAGTATTTCCCCAAGTACGTTTTAGGTTACACTAGTCTCACAAAATATCTTTCCAAAAATGATGCTACAGTCAACAATGTTAGATTCTGCACACTGTGGGATCCCTTAGAAGTTCATAGAGTTTAGCACATTCAAGATTCCCAGAAAATTTCAGAAAGGAAACATGTTTAACAATTTTCTTTCTGAATTTTCCTAAACTTATTTGCAAAGGCATCTTTTAATCCAGTTAACACACATTTAATATTCTGAGGAATCAAATCCTGCAGAATTCTCTGAGAAATACTACATCATACCAGGCTTTGTTAAAAAGTAATTTTTATAAGAAAGGATTGTCACCGTAAACTGTTATTTTCTTCATGTTAAAAAAATAATTTTCCCATGAATTAGCTAGTATATCTCATGAAATCGTAAACCAGATGTTCATAGAATTCAATAGACTTCCTGGCTCTGACCTGAGAGAATAAACCGTTGCCATAGAATTACATACGTGAGAATACCAGATGGGAATACTAAGAAAGTATATAAACAAGTATTACCCATTCTCACAATATGCAGCCTACATTCTAAAGAAATGTGTATATGCATGGAAGTTACAATTTATCCTCCCCCCAAATTCTTGCTACATGACATGCCTTACATTTTTATTCTAATATGAATGATTGCTAGAAAAGTTTTCTTACCATATTATGGACAATTTTGCGATTGCTTGAAGCCATTAGCAATGCCTGGTATGCTTTAAAACTAAGGGTGGAAATCATTGAACAAGGCAAATTAAGTTTGGTTTGGTTATGAAGATTAATTACTAAATCCAGCTGTCTAGTTCATTGCATACTTTTAAGATCTGCCTGCCAGTTCACCCTGGTTCTATGTCAGGCTTTACATTTTTTTAAGTAATTTTTTAATTGGCAATTATGAGTCAACGAGAATCTTAGAAATGTCTTGATGAAGTGTAGGAAGTGAAATATCATGACTTTCAGATGACTACACATAGAGTGGCAAAAGCTGGGGTTTTGTATTTTATTGAAAGTAAACAAAAAATAAAAGGGAGAAACACAAAATATTTGCTGTAGAATGCATGTAAATACCTCCTGCTGTTCATCATTCATGTATGTTGTTCAAGTTACCTACATCTATGTTACAAATTATGCCAAAATTTAGTGGACTAAAAAAAAACCCTTTTATTATATCTCACAGTTTTGTAAGTCAGGCATGTAGTCAGGGTTTTGCTGGATGATTCTTCTGCTCAGCATATTGGTAACTGAGCTGGTCTTGATGGTTCAAGATGGTTTTGCCTACATGCCTGGTGCCTTAATAGGATGACTGGAAGGCTGGGCTCAGTGAGGCCTCTCTCCTACTCCATGTAGTTCTCTCTAGCAAGATAGTTGGACTTCTTGCTGGGTAGCTCAAGGTTCCAAGAGCAGGTGTTACAAGACACAGGAAATAAAAATAGTTGGGCTCTTAAGGCCTGGGCCTAGAAACTAGCACAGGGTCACTTCCAGTGTATTCCGTAAGTCAGAGAATTTGAGAGGGAACGGCTCAACTCTATGGCAGTATCAAAGAATTTGTGGCCATCACTAATCTTCCATATAGGCCAAAACTTGTTGGCAGCAAGGTTTGTGTAATGCAGGAAAAGAATATAAAAGCTATTCTGAACTCTTAAACAGGTTTACCTTTTGATAACATATATTGCTTTATTCATAAAGCCAAAGTGATACTACAGAAAAGTATACAATACACAATGTGATACATCTGTACGAAATTGCCCCATGTCCAAATCTATGTTGGTACTGACTTTCCGTTTGAACATTTCTCTCATCACCTTATGTCTCCTGCAAGTACTTTCTTTCTTTTTTTTTTTTTTTCTTTTTAAGATGGAGTTTCACCATTATGGCCAGGCTGGTCTTGAACTCCTGACCTCAGGTGATCCACCCACCTCGGCCTCCCAGAGTGCTAGGATTACAGGCGTGAGCCACCGCACCCAGCTCTTGCAAGTATTTTCTAGCGCTTACATCCCACCTTTGCTAATTTGCACATACTAGCCATGATAGTTAATGTTTTAAAAAAATATCCAAAATAAACAATAAGGTACAGTATATCTGCCAAAACTAATAACACAATGATCAAGATGAGAACGGCTGCTATTCACTGTCTGTTGCTAGCTAGAGTTGTGCCTTTGCACTGAGATCAAGTTGAGCTTTGTTTTAAGGAACTTTGGCAGAGTTTAGGTACTTTTACTTGGGTGAAGCAAAAGGAGCTTTTTGTTTTCCTTTTATTTATTTATTTATTTATTTATTTATTTATTTTTGAGACCAGGTCTCACTCTTGTCACCCAGACTGGAGTGTAGGGGCGCATTTAAGGCTCACTGCAACCCCAACGTCCCAAGCTCAAGCAGTCTTCTCACCTCAGCCACCCAAGTAGCTGAACTGGGACTCCAGGTGGATACAACTACACCCAACTAATTTTTTTATATTTTGTAAAGATAAGGTCTTGCCATGTTGCCCAGGCTGGTCTTGAATTCCTGGGCTCAAGCAATCCTCCTACTTCAGTCTCCCAAAAAGCTGGAATTACTGGCATGAGCTTTTTAAATTTCAATCTTTTTTCCTTGTGTCATGCTAGCCCAAAAGTATTTAATTGCTGGTATCTCTTTAATTAATTCTCTTTTCTCCAAATTCAGTACCTCAACTTCTAAACTGTTTCCCTCTAGTCTTAGAACTCATAGACATTTTTCTCCTATGCCCCTTCTGCAAGAGTAATCATCCTTTCTTGGAATGTTAATGTCTTCATATATGATCCCCCTCAATTATCAGATGTTTAATAGAAATTATATCTTAATATAAAAATAATTTCATTTCACATAAACAATTATTTCATTTTAGGAGAATAATTATACAAACATTTCTTGGTGCGTTTTTTCTATTTTTTTTAAGAGACAGAGCCTCACTCTGTCACCCAGGCTAGAGTGCAGTGGCACCGTCATAGCTCATGTAACCTCAAATTCCTGGGGTCAAGCAATGTTCCTACCTCAGCCTCCTGGGTAACTGGGACTACAGACGCATACAACACACCTGAGTAACTGGGACTACAGGTGTACACAACACACCTGGCTAATTTTTAAAATTTTTTTTGCAGAGAGTGAGTCTGGCTTGTTGTCCAGGCTGGTCTTAAGAGATCCCCCCAAAGTGCTGGGATTGCAGGTGTGAGCCACTGTGCCTGGACTATTTTTTCTTTATAATCAAATTGTGTGATAGAACAGGACTTGACAAACTATAGCATGCAGGTCAAACCCAGTCAGGTATCTGTTTTAATAAATAAAGTTTTATTGAAATACAGTCATGCTTATTTGCTTATACATTATTTATTGCTGTGTTTTACACTATGGGCAGAGCTGAATAATCCTGCCAAAGATCATATGACCTGCAAAGCCTGAAATATTTATTATCTGGCCCTTTACAGAAAACATTTGTTGATGCCTCTGATAGACTGTAATTCCTTGGAAATTTTCTAAGGAAACTAATTTGTTTTAGTCCATTTTATTTTCTTATTTACTTTTATGTTTTTACAATGCAGGGAAATAAGGTAAGTTTTTGTTCATTTTAAATAAGCTTATTTTGTTGTAATAAAAAAACTGAACAAATCACAGCTTTTCCTTCTTGTGAATAAATGAACAAATATACTGTAACAATACATTGGTTCTGTAGGAATAAAGGGTCCATCCCTTATACTATGTTCCAGCTCACTTCTTTTGCCACTGACCTGACTTTTTAAAATTATTGAGTAACTTGAAACAAAAGTAGCCTTTGAGCTAAGACACATGATAGTACAGATGCTTCTTGATTTATGAAGGGGTTATGTCCCCATAAACTCATCCCAAGTTAAAAATGCCATAAGTTGAAAGTGCATTTATTATACCTAGTGTACCAAACATCGTTGCTTAGCCTAGCCTACGTTAAACATGCTCAGAACACTTACAGTAGCCTACAGTTGGGCAAAATCATCTAAAACAAAGCCTATTTTATAATAAAAAGTGTTAAATATCTTATGTAAAATATTTTATTCAATACTGAAAGTGAAAAATAGAATGGTTATATTGATACTCAAAGTATGGTTTACACTGAATGCCAATTGCTTTCAAACCATAGTAAAGTTAAAAAGTTACATTGAACCATCATAAATTGGGCAACATCTGTACAAGGAACAAATGAGTTAGACAAGGGAAATTATGAACCATGGTGACCAAAATTATGATGTCAATATAGTCCCTTTGTCCTTGCTTCCAAAGACTCAGTTTTGACTCGGATGATATGGAATCACAAAGGAAACCTTGTGGAATCTCTGGACCAATTTAGAAGGAAATAAATGTACTTATCTACCTTCTGCATTTGTTAGATTTTGTTGTGTCTGCATATGAAAACAGGTAGTTGATAATTCCTGGTGTCAGTTAGGGCATAGGCAAACTAGCTTTCTTATCACTATTTGTGAGAGTATAATTTATTTCAAAGTTTCTAGAAGGCAAAATGTTCCAAAAGCCTTAATAATTATCTTAGAATTCTAACACAAATATTTCCCTAATGAAATAATCTAAAATGGATACACAAATTTATTTACAAAGACATTTATTTCAGCTTTATTTATAATAACAAAACACTGACATCAATGTATATATCAATCATGAGAGATTAGATGTGGTAGAAGAAAGGAAAACTGATCATGCATAATATTGAAGGAGAAAAACAAATTGAAACAATATATACAGTTTTAAACACATAATATACTTTATGCATAGGAAGGTCTAAAAATGCAACAATTATACCTGAAAGGTGGACTTATGGATAATTGTATTGAGATTATCTCATATTTTCCAAATTTTCCATAACAAGCATGTGCTACTTTTGTGTTTAGAATATAACAAATATTATTAATTTAAAATGTGATATTAAGAATGTTTTAATATCTTCAACTAATCAACTGTTTATCTCACATATACGATTGAAAAGAAAAATAAGGGACTTTTATTTGTTTTAGTGCAATTTACATTGTTAGTCGAATTCATGTAACTAAATGCTTAAATGAATATTTGTAATTGTGTAGACACAGCCATGGATTTGTTTCTCTGTTCATCCTAAGAATTGGTATGAATTCTGAGATGGGGTCTATTCCATCTCTTTCCTGAATATACACTTTTGTTTTTAACTAAAATTGAAAAATTTTTTCAGAACTAAAAATTAACCATGTCATTTCCCAATAAGAATTTATAACTTAGCATTTACTTTATTTAGCTTCTCCTCATGCTCAATTATATTTATAGAAAACATGATGTTCAAAGAAAAGTGTGAAGATCAAAGACCCAAGAACAGTTTTTTAAAGGTTTAAATACGTATTTATCTTGAGTGTTATGCTTGTAAGAGATGATGCCACAGCAACTGCATGCTTAAATCCAGGACGGGACCAGTTTCCCTCCCCAGAAAAGTTGAGTCAGTTTCAGTGCAGACTTTAGTCCTAGAGGCTCCATTGCTCCTTGGCCTTATTGCTAAAATTGCCATGACAAAAGAGAAATGACACTATTTGTTACCAAAAACACCTGCCTACCCGCTAGAACTAGAACCAAGATGAATTAATATCTCGTAGGCTGCTGAGCAGCCCAGGGAGAAATATGTCTTTTGACCAGTGACAGCTCAGGTGCTTAATCTTCCATTTCCTTCTTTTCAGTCACTTAGCTCTCTCTTTAACCCCCACTGATCAGATTGTTTAAAATTCAAGCAAATATTTTCTATAATCTAGCTACAGAATAGATTTCCTTCTAATGAAAGACTCATAGAAGGTGTGTGAAATAAAGATGTAAACAGTAATCTAGCAACTGTGAGAGAAAACACTATTTTCAACAACAGGTGGGAAAGCAGATTGTATTGTAGGAAGTATTAATATTTATTGGGAAAGGAATAATCTTAGCTTTGGCTAGAAAGGTAACCAGGAACATTGTGTAAATACGCAAAGTTGTCTATACTTCTAGTCTTGCTAGAAGTCCAAACAAAACTTTCAGGCTTTATAGTAGCAGAGTTTGTTAAAAATTATGAGAAGCTCAAAATTGGGGCTGTGTGGCTTTTACTGAATCCCTTTTTCCGTTTATATTGAAAAATAAAGCAGTAGCTGCAACAGGTGTTGATCTGTGCTGGAAAATGTTTGACATGAATGCCGATGGGCTGAATTTCTAAAAAAAAAACCTTGCATGTTTTTTAAACATCACATTTCAAAGCTTTTCTTAAATGTTAATTGTCCTTGCTAGATTTCAAGACATTTTTATTTTCATTCATATTATTTGCAATAAGAATCTCACAGAGGGGATTCTTTAGAAAGAAATTATTACTGTAACTGTTTAAGGTGAGAAAGAAAGTATTTGGCATTAAATGTCAGTATATACAGTTACCAGTTCAGCATTTTTACTTTCTACACCTTGGATAAACCCTTACTAATCATTCATTAGGTTTCTAATGCATGGAAACAGAGATAAATAAATTTCCTTGACAAAGATCCATACCTTGAGTGTTTTATGCTAATATACTGCCAATACTGAGCTTCTCAGTTAAAAGGTGAGATCTCTTGAGTATCAAATTTACCACTTCAAATCCTTACATTAATTCCTTAGTGTAACACTTGATATGTCATCCACCAGTTTCTCCAATAAGAAGCTTGACAATGATCATGATGGTAATGCCATGCATGCTATCCATAGGCATTATCTGATGCTGACATTTGTCTGACAGCATCTGGCCCCTTATTAATGTGACCTTCACTTTTTGATCGACCACAAAAATTTTAAGACAACCACAAAAAGCAGAGGATTTCACAAATGCCAGGAATTTCTTCCTTCCAAAGGCGTCCAAACTCCTGTCTCTGTCTCTCACTTTTTATGCCTGACAGGTCACCAAACTCTGATCTACTGGAAAGTATCTTACATCAGAAAACATACACACACACACACACACACACGCTTTGAAGTTAGATGCCTGAAGTTTCAATTATTTGCTCTACCACATTTTGTCTGTCTGACTTTGGAAAGTTTTCACAGTCTTGAAAGATTTTGAGTGGTCTTATGTGAAAGGGTAGTTAGGTACTTAGGGCAGTGAAAAGAATTGCTTTTGGTGATTGTTGCCCCAGGTCTCAAGCCGGGTCAAAAATCTCTAATCCTAGGTATTCTAGATATGTCATTTGTCCTTCTTAGTGAGTAAATACCTTTCTATCCTGGGAACATTTAAATTTAAGTTTAGAAAGGTTTAAAGTAATCCAAACCATATTGTACATTTTTTTTTAAGAGACAGGGTTTCACTATGTTGGCCAGGATGTTCTCAATCTCCTGACCTTGTGATCCACCTGTCTCAGCCTCCCAAAGTGCTGAGATTACAGGCGTGAACCACCACGCTAGGCCATATTTTATATTATTAAGAAGAAATCTGGCTGAGAGTAGTGGCTTATGCCTGTAATCCCAGCTCTTTGGGAGTCTGAGGTGGGTGGATCACTTAAGGTTAGGAGTTCGAGACTAGCCTGACCAACATGGTGAAACCCCATATCTACTAAAAATACAAAAAATTAGCCAGGTGTGATGGTGGGTGCCTGTAATCTCAGCTACTCAAGAGACTGGGGCACGAGAATCACTTGAACCAGGAGGTGGAGGTTGCAGTGAGCCAAAATCATTCCACTGCACACCAGCCTGGGTGTCAGAGCAAGATTCTGTCTCAATAAATAAATAAAAAGAAGGAATCTGTACATATTTGGCATTCTTTTTTATAGCCAGCTCCTAAATATACATGCCTATCTGTTGACAATGTCACATTGTTAATATTTCTCAGTGAAAAGTTTCCTAGTTAATTAAATTAGTTCAGATCTACTGTAGTGAGTCTATTCTTTTTCTCTGTAAATTAAAATATAGTTTAACTAAAATTTATTTGTTCATTCATTTTGGTATTCAACAAATATTTACTGAGCCCCTAAAAGGCATCAGATGTTCTACAGGAGCAAATAAACCAGATGAGGCTGTTGCTCTTGTGGCACTTCCATTCTAATGGAATTAGACAACAAACAGATAAAAACATTTCAGATAGTGATAAGTACTTTAAGGAAACGAAAATGTTAATTGGATAAAGAGTGACTAGGGGAAGTTTAATTACACTTCAAATCCTTGGACTAATTTCCTAGTATAACACTTGATAAGTTATCCACTAGTTTCTCCAATAGCAAAGAAGTTGGGAACAGCCTAGTCTTACTGCAAAAATTTCTTGCTGTAAAGGAATAGAAACAGTGATTTCGCAAGCCATGGTTTCTGAGTTTACTTCTTTCATTTCAATTTAAAGGTTTAAAATACTTTAATCTTTTAAATCAGTCATGTAAATAGTTCAAAGTATATGTTCATTGTTTACTAAGCCTAATTATATGAAATAGTCTAATTTATATGCATATTAGTATATTATTCCCTAATTGAAAGAATCACTTAAACTTCCTCTTTCCTAAGTTTTAATTCATTTGATCAGTTTGTAGTTGTGCAGTGCAGTGGCACAATCATAGTTCACTGCAGCTTCAAATTCTTGAACTCAGGCAGTGTTCCTGCCTCAGACTCCTAAAGCACTGGGATTAGAGGCATGAACCATTGCCACCAGTCAGTTTGTAGTTTTTACAGTTGTTCTTCAGGCTTTTGGATAGTTTTGAAAACCACCCTAACAGTGGCTTCTGTTGCCAAGAATACAAGAAGGACAATAAATCACCAAGCAAACTGTTAGACTCTTCTGTATTATCATTAAAAAAAAAAAAAAAAAAAAAGCAGCCAGTCATGGTGGCTCACTCCTGTAATCCCAGCACTTTGGGAGCCCGAGGTGGCTGGATTGCTTGAGCATAGAAATTTGAGACCAGCCTGAGCAACATGGTGAAACCCCATCTCTACAGAAAATACAAAAATTAGCTGGGCATAGTGGTGCAGTAGTGGTCCATAGTGGTACAGTAGTGGTCCATAGTGGTACAGTAGTGGTCCATAGTGGCCTGTAGTCCCAGCGACTTGGGAGGCTGAGGTGGGAGATTTACTTGAGCCTGAGATGTCGAGGCTGCAGTGAACCAAGAGATCTTGAAGCTGCACTCCAGCCTGGGTGAAAGAATAAGACCTTGTCTTCAAAAAAAAAAAACAAAAAACAAAAAACAAATAAACAAAAACCTGTCTTTTAACGTCTCTATCTGAAAAACCATTTCCTTGAAGAAAGGAAAAATCACAATGTTCTCTTAATTGTGAGGTCATTCGGAAATGATACTTTACTCCTGCTACTCTATCAAACTTTCAGGGATCAGCAGATATAGCACAGTTGCAGCTACAAAAGCTATTCTGTTTTCCTCTGAAGAACAATAAAAGATTGTTGAGTTGCAAACCAAGGATGATGGATCCTTGAATGATGAATGAATGGAAATAAGACATTTTATTTTTCCAGTAACAGTAAAATAGTCACATACTGGCTGATGAGTTTTTCCCCCTCTTTAAATTTTACAGTCCTACCATTTAGGGATTGTATTCTGGAGGTATCCCAAATGTATGTTACTTTAATAATCATAATCATAGAACAAACCTAATAACTCAATTGTTTGCTGTATCAGTAAGTTAGAAATCAAAACTGACTTCTTTCCAAGCCTTTGGAATAGGAAAACAATCGTATATTAGTTCTCCCTCACTTTCCCAGAGCATCTATGAGTTAAATGGGTGCACCAGCTTATACAATTCAGTGGTATTTGAATGTAAAGTCCTAGAATAAATATTGGAGAGAGGTAACTGAGGCAAAATTCAAGAAGGTTAAAGAAATTATGAGGTGCTAATCATCTAATTTAAGTGAGTATAGAGCACTTAATCTTTTCAGGTTACGTCCAGATTAATGTTAAGATGCTTTTGGCTGTGGTAACAGAAATTCTCATTTGAAGTGGCTTGAACAGTAGCATCTATTATCTTATATAGCAAGAAGTCCAGAGATAGGGTTGGATCCAAGGTTGGCTGATTCAGTGACTGAAATACTAGAATTCTTAGCTTAGCATTCCTCTGCTTTGCTGTCCTCAGGAGTGGCTTTATCATGTTGTTTTTCTCTTGGTTGCCAGTGGCAAATCTCCTCTCCTCTCCTCTCCTCTCCTCTCCTCTCCTCTCCTCTCCTCTCCTCTCCTCTCCTCTCCTCTCCTCTCCTCCCCTCCCCTCCCCTCCCCTCCCCGCCCCCTCTTCCCTCCCCTCCCCTCCCCTCCCCTCGCCTCCCCTCGCCTCTCCTCTTTCTTCTTGCTATGTTACCAGGCTGCTCTCAAACTACTGAGTTCAAGCAGTCCTCCCACATCAGTTTCTCAAATAGCTGAGATCACAAGTGCATACTACTACACTCAGCTTCATGTATTCATTTTTTATATCCAGAAGAAGAAAGTCTGGGTGCAGTGGCTCATAGCTGTCACCCAGCACTTTGGGAGGCTGAGGCTTGAGCTTAGGAGTTCAAGTTCAAGACCAGCCTAGGCAAGATAATGACACCTTGTCTCTACTAAATAATAATAATAATTAGCCAAGCGTGTTGGTACATGCCTTTGGTCCCATCTCCTCAAGAAACTAAGGTGGGAGGATCACTTGCACCCAGGAGTTCAAGGCTGCAGTGAGCTATGATGACATCACTGCACTCCAGCCTAGGTGACAGAGTGAGACCTTGTCTCAATAAAAAAAAAACAAATGCTTCAGGAACAGTTGAAAAAAAAAAGAGAGAGAGAGAGAAATCTATTCCCTAACCAGTCTGATTTGACCTGCTTGGGTTATGTGCATATCCCAAACCTCTAACAGTTGTAATGAACAGATTGCTCTCAACTTAAAACTCATCATGATCGGGAGATGCAGTGGAATAAGGTTTTTTTTAAAGCACATGGCTGTGTGGGAGAGGAGTTATTTGTGGGGTAAAGAGGAAATGGATGTTGGGTAGGCAACCAATATTATACTCTATTTCAAGATACTAAGACAATCTGCAAATGAAATCACATCAGAAAAGCAAGAAATATTCAAAACTGCAAAGAAGTTGACCACAAATAACAGACCATTGACCTTAACATTCTCGCTCAGAATCAAACTGGTTCTGAGAAGCTGCAGACAGCTAATTAGACCACATGCCTCTCAGCCCACCAGTTATGTAAAGCCCATGAGTTCTACCCCATGCTTGCCCCAACTCTCTCATCCCCTTCATCCTAGGTCCCTTGCTAAAAAGCAAGCTCTTTTCTCTCATTTTTAGCCTCCATCTACTCCATTCTTTTTTTCTTTCTTTCTTTCTTTTTTTTTTTTTTTTTGATAAGGGGTTTCTCCATGTTGCACAGGCTGGAGTGTAGTAGCTATTTCCAGGCGCCATCTCAGTGCACTGTAGCTTCAAACTCATGGGTTCAAATGATCCTCCTGCCTAAGCCTTCAGAGTAGCTGAGACTATAAGCATTAGCCACCCCATGCCCAGCTTGTTCCATTCTTCTTCCTCTTGATTCTTGCTATGGCCTTTATCTCTTTCCCTAATGTATTTTCCCCCTCTTACGCAATTTAAAGTGTTTGAAGATGAACCAGCTTTTGTTCACAGGCTGTGTGTGTATGTGTATTAATACGCATGTGTGTGAATGGATGTGAAGATTTTGAAAGGTTTGAAAGTGCTCACCCCCTCCACAAAGCCTATGTGCCACCCACCCTACTCTTCTTGGCCCTTGATTTGGGTGTATCGGCAGCCCTACCAGCTTGAGCTAACCTAAACCCTGTCTATCAAGTCAGAGGAATTACACAGTAAAGAAAAATAAAAAATAAAAGTAGAGTGAGCGGCTGGGTGCAGTAGTTCATGCCTGTAATTCTAGCACTTTGGGAGGGTGAGGCAGGAGAATCACCTGAGCCCAGGAGTTTCAAACCAACTTGGGCAATACAGTGAGACCATGACTGTAAAAAAAATAAAATAGAGATTAAGATTGGAGATGTAAACCTAGGGCTTTACAGAGGATGTGACACTTGAATGGACAGTATACAATCTAGACAAAACAGTAAGCATTGAGGGCCTCCATTTAATATGGCTACATCAGCAGGTAAAGGATGAGAGAAAAGACTAGACAAAAAGATAAGGGCTACCTCTGGTGTTTTAAAAATTCAGGCCAATCCTTATTACTTCTGATTCAATTAGTCTGGGATGGGATCCCCACTTAGATAATTTTTTTTTAAATATATATTTTTTATTGCATTTTAGGTTTTGGGGTACATGTGAAGTAGGTATTGACGGAACGTATCTCAAAATAATAAAAGCTATTTACGACAAACCAACAGCCAATATCATACTGAATAGGCAAAAACTGGAAGCATTCCCTTTGAAATCTGGTACTAGACAAGGTTAGATACTTTTTAAAAGCTCCCCAGTGATTACAATATGCAACTGGGTTGAGAACCACTGCTCTCAAGAGACATGGAAGCATTTCAAGCAGGATAATGATGGAGGCAGATTTAAGTGAGAGAGCTCAAAGTGAAACTGCTTAGAATGAGAGGGGAAGTTTTTAAGAAGTGATATGAGAGTTGGAAGCAATAGTGTTTGAAACCTTAGAAGAGGAAATGGCTATCAATGCCAAATTCATTATAAAGGTCAAGGCTGGTCCTGAAAAGAAACTATTGCATTTTTCTTATCAATATTATTTGCAAGAGTAACTTCAAATTACTCAGATCAGAAGGCTTGTGTCACTTGGGTTGAGGGGTGAATAGAAGGTAAAGAAGAGAGGGCATTTGCTTGTGAAGGAAGAAAACTATAGGAAACAGGGAGACTTTTATAATTGGAACTATAATTATAATTTTAATTATTAACATATAAATATCTACTAATATTAATTATAATAAACATAATTATAATTAATGGAAATAATTGATGACAATTATATAATAATTGATCATTATTATAATTTCAATACAATTGTGTGCAAATGATTTGAGATGTTTATATGTTGAAAGAAATTAGTTTTACTAATAGCATAGATGAAAGTGATTTGCATGTTTTAAATCACAGTAAGCCCAATATGAGTATACCCTGTGACATGATCTCTGCTACATTTGTGCCCACCCCCTCCAAAATTTGTATGTTAAAATCTTAACCCCCAAAGTGACAGTATTAGGAGATAAGGCATTAGGGCAGTGATTAGGCCATGAGGGTGGAGCCCTCAGAAATGAGACTAGTGCCCTTATGAAATAGGCCCTTAGGAGCTTGTTAACTCCTTCCAGCATGTGAGCACACAAGAAGGTACCATGTATAAGAAAGTGGACTCTCACCAGACACCAAATTGTGCTTTGATCTTGGACTTCCCAGCCTCCAGAATTGTAAGAAATAAATTTCTTTTGTGTATAAGCCACCCAATTTATGGTATTTTGTTATAACAACCTGAACAGACCAAGATAATCACCAGTGTACATATCTGGTGAGAGCACACTGCCATTCTTATCACTGGTAAGAGTATGCTATTGTTATAACAAGTAAGATACTACCCTCTACTATTCCACACTGATCAGATCACCCAGAGAACTGTATTCCCCTTTGGGTGTCACTCTTTAGGAGGTTTCTAGGCAAAATGGGGTTCATTCCGGGGGCGTTGCCAAAATGGAGAATTGAAACCATACTGTGTGATGCACAGTTGAAAAAAATGAGAATATTTTGCCTGGAGAAAAAATTATTTGACAGGACATAATGCTTTCTTTATAAATTTGCAGGCTATGTTGTGGAAAATGAAGGGACATTCTATAAATGCTTGGGAGACCACTCTTATGCTGTCACCACAGCAAAAGTATCCTAGGGGCCTAGAAAAATAGGGAAAGCTTTTCCCCAAGTCAGAACAGGAATGACTTACTGGAATAGAGAGGCAACAGCCTCTTTGAAGGAAGCCAACTTACGTGGTTTACTCAGAAAGGGAAAAGAATGTATGGAACAAGAAAACTAGTGACAGGTGACCAAAGGAGTAGAGAGTAGATGAAAGCAAATGACCTCTTTTAACCTTAGAAGATGATGTAGTTACTTCAAGCAATTGAAGTTTAAAGGACAATACAAATCAAGAAGGATACAGAAATCCTAAGATTAGGTGGAAACTTTAAGGATATAGATTTTATGACTTCATATCTTTATATTTAGAGATCTCTATCACTCTATGTAATATGTGCTCATTTTAATAAAAAATTTAAACTGCAGAAGTATAAATAATTGAAAGAGAATATTGTTTTTATTCACACTTGAGGGCTTCTAATGAATGATACTCTTGTTACTTACCCAAGTTCAAAACCAGTGAGAGAAATACAGAGTGAGGGGGATAGAGATCAAAACGTTATGCCATTGTTTTAATAAGTAGGATACTATCTTTTACTATTTACTCTTTATTGCTAGAACTACTGTAGAATGTGGCCTAGGTGGGAGGCAGTGGTGGGCCAGGTTAGCACTTACCTGCACTAGTCGCTAGGAAGACTGTACAAGCATAACCTCCCCTCCTAAGTGAGCCTGTCCCCATAAACTTACAGATGGAGTGAAGGAACAGAGGGATGGTTTCTACTAGAGTCTGATTCCAACCAGAGGGAAACAAAATGCAATTGAGTTACACTGTTCACTTGTACAGACCTATCAGTACGAGAAGCCACTCCTCCACTCACGAGTGGTGATTCTCCAGTGCCGGCCCCTTGCCTGAAGAAGAGTTGGAGACAATAAGCGTTTCCCATTGTATTGCCCAGGCAACCTCTAAAGACTGGAATAAAAAGTAAGAGCAAACAGGTCAGAAGTATAAGGGAAACTCTCCTCCAATGGAAACAAAAGGAGTGGGAGTAATTGTTTTCATCATCCTCCCCATGAGAAAACACTATTAAGAGTTTGGAATTGTTTGGAATTTATCCTAGACTTTTAAAACATTGCACATTAATATGAACATTTACATTTTTCATACAAAAATCAGAACAATATGAACTATTTTACAATTTTTTAAACTTAATATATTGCAGACTTAAAAAAAAACAAGTATTAGAGCTGGTGGTTCATGCCTGTAATCCCAGAACTTTGGGAGGTAGAAACAGGAGAATCACTTGAGCCTAGGAGTTCAAGATCAGCCTTGGCAACATAGTAAGATTCCGCCTCTTGAAAAAATTTTTTTGTTTCAAATAGGTGTATATAGATTCAACTTATTCTTTTTTAATGATACTTAGAATTTTAATAAATTAAGTTTTCTTATTGATTGACATTTAAGTTCTTGCTAACATTTTTGCTTTCAGATGGAGTCTTGCTCTGTCACCAGGCTGGAGTGCAGTCGCACAATCTTGGCTCACTGCAACCTCTACCTCCTGGGTTCAAGCAATTCTCCTGCCTCAGTGTCCTGAGTAGCTCGGACTACAGGCACATGCCACCACGCCCAGCTAATTTTTTTTGTATTTTTAGTAGAGACCGGGGTTTCACCATGTTGGCCAGGATGGTCTCAATCTCTTGACCTTGTGATCCACCTGCCTTGGCCTCCCAAAGTGCTGGGATTACAGGCAAGAGCCACTGTGCCCAGCCGCTAATCTTTTTTACTGTTAAAAATAATAATTCAGTCAACACCATTGCTTATACAAGGAAGTAGATTATTAGTGCTGTTGCAGGCATAGTGACCCCTTATTTCTGAACGTATTTAAGCATAATAGAGGACAACATGACAGGTGCCATTGGAGACAATGGAAGCTGCAGATGAGCAGTTAAACCAGATGACATTTGGACCTGCACCAATAGTAGAACTCTGGCAAGTGAAGGCATTGTATACTATCAGTTGTAAAAGTCCTTCCAGCCTTGACAAGGTAGAACTGCCTGACACTCATTTGCTCAAGTGGCTAGCAAGTGTACATTTAGCTGATTAACAGAAATTCTCACCATCTTATCTGTGTTGTTTATACTGACTCAGCAAGAGCTTTTCCTGGCCAACACTTCCAAGAAACCCTGGGAAGAAATTAACATCAATACATGACCTTTGAACCCAAGATCTCAGAAGTTTTACCATTTTCTAATGAATTTTCACAGCATTACTGCCTATCAGTCCTTTAAGATAAGGAAAGGGCCAGCCAACTTTTTAAAGGCAATAGCAAACATTACTTTTTTTTTTTTTTTTAAGTGGGGCAAAGTGTGACTGCTTATAATCATGTCTGAGTGAAGGTTTCTTCTTATTCTTAGTGGGCCCAAATAGGAGCCTTTATTATTAATATCAACTTGTCAGCATTTTAGGACTTCTTTTCTTCTCCTTTTTTTTTTTTTTTTTGAGATGGAGTTTCTCTTTCACCCAGGCTGGAGTGAAGTGGTGTAATCTTGACTCACTGCAACCTCTGCCCCACCCCGGGTTCAAGCAATTCTGCCTCAGCCTCCCCAGTAGCTGGGATTATAGGTGCCCATCATCACACCGAGCTAATTTTTGTATTTTTTTAGAGATGGGGTTTTCTCTATGTTGCTTAAGCTGGTCTCAAACTCCTGGCCTCAGGTAATTGACCTGCCTTGACCTCCCAAAGTGCTAAGATTAGAGGCATGAGCCACTGTGCCTGGCTCACTTTAGGACATTTTAAGAGATAGGTGGTAAAAAGATAAATGGCTGCTGACCCTTAATCCTTATGACTTAAGTTTGCTCTCTGGAAAAGTCTATAGTAGCTTTTATTAACTTTTAATTTGGAAATTCACACTTACAGAAAAGCTGTTGAATAGTCTGAACAACCGTATACAGTTGACCCTTCATCTCCGTGGGTTCCACATCTATGAATTCAACCTACCTCAGATTGAAAAGATTCAGAAAAAAAATTACATCTGTACTGAATGTAGACAGATTTTTTCTTGTCATTATTCCCTAAACAATAGAGTATAACAACTATTTATGTATCATTTACATTGTATTAGCTATTATAAGTAATCTAGAGATGATATAAGATATATGGAAGAATTTACATAGGTTATATGCAAATACTGTATCATTTTATATCAAATAGGGACTAGAGAATGTGGATTTTGTTATGTGCTGGAGGTCCTGGAACCAATCCCATATGGATACCAACAAATGACTGCAGGCTTTTTAAAAAATTTTGTTTTGAGACAGGGTCTTGCTCTAAGACCCTCAGATCGATCTCTAACTCCTGGGCTCAAGCAGTCCTCCCACCTCAGACACTTAAGTGCTGGGATTAGAGGCATGAGCCACCATGCCCAGCTATGACTATATACTTTACCCAGATTTACCTATTGTAGACATTCTGCCCCATTTGTTTTATCTGTTTCTCCCATTCTCTCTCTTTATCTCTGTCTCTGTTTATACGTATACACACATGTATACATACATACATATAAATGCATATTTTCCCTGAACTTTTAAGAGTAAGTTACATATTCCTAAGGATAATATTCTCTTACATAACCACAGTGCAGACTGCAGTTTTAAACATTGCCTTTCTCTCTACTTAATTTAATAAGAAATACATTTAAATGCATATTTCTAGTTCTTACTTTAAAGTTTTAATGTTTAGTTTTTCAACGATATCTTAAGAGCCTATAAGATATTTCTAGTATTCTTCTATAAGGATTCCAACCTTTACACTTGCCTCATCCCTTAAACTTGGTAGATCTCTGTCTTTGCTTGAGTTTCCTTTGAAAAAGAAGCCTGAGATAAGGACTTGGGTGCAGGCAGTTTTGGGGGCAGGTGACCTTACAGAGCTTGAGTGAGGGAATCAGACAGGGAAGGAGGGAAAGCTGACGTAGGGTGCATTATCAAGGTAACTGATGAAGATAGTTTGTACAAGGAGCATGTGGAGTAACTCTCAGAATTGCCCACCTGAATAATGGGATATAGGAAGATTCATTGAGGTTTTTATCCCCCATTGGTTAAGGAATGCCACTGGGAGGCTTTGATTCTTCACTTTTAGGCTACTTTTCAGTTAATGAAATTCCTGTTGAATTTGATGTTGACGCAAGAATTAGTGAATTTACTTGGGCAGATGTAGGCTTTTACAACACAGTCAAATCAGTTCTTCTAAAAAAGAACAGTTTTGTTAATATGGATGTGAATATTAAAGGAAGATATATATACACACACACACACACACACACACACACACACATGTACATGCTAGAGTGATAAGAAAACAAGTATGTTTGGAGCAACTTGGATACATGAATATATATTTTCAATGTAAATTTTATGAAATCTAAATTCACATAAGATATTTCTGATAAAAATTTAAGTTCCAAATGGGAATGTGCTGTAAATGTGAAATACACCCACTGAATTTCAGAGACTATATGAAGGAAGAATGTAAAATGTCTTATTAATTTTTGTATTCTTTCTATGCTGAAATAATACTTTCGATATAGTGAGTTAAATATAACATATCATTAATGTTTGTTTCACCTATTTCTTTTAACTATTTTAAATTTAGCTGCTAGAAAATTTTATTTTTATTTTTTCAGATGGAGTGTTGCTCTGTTGCCCAGGCTGGAGTGCAGTGGCACAATCTTGGCTCACTGCAACCTCTGCCTCCCAGGTTCAAGGGATTCTCCTGACTCAGCCTCCCGAGTAGCTGGGATTACAGGTACATGCCACCGTGCTCTGCTTTTTTATGTGGGGCTGTGTGTGTTTTTAGTAGAGATGGGCTTTCACCATGTTGGCCAGGCTGGTCTTGAACTCCTGACCTCAGGTGATCCACCCGCCTCTGCCTCCCAAAGTGCTGGGATTACAGGTATAAGCCACCATGCCCAGCCGACTACATTATATTTCTATTGGACAGTGATGCTCTGGATAATTAATTATAAAACTTATACAACACTAAAATCATTTAGTAGGTTGGCAGGGTATAAAATTAACAGGTAGCATGTAAAAATTATTTTTTTTTTGCATACACAAGTAATACCTAATTATTTTATGTCCTTTTAAATACCCACTTACTGAGGCATCAAATAAAAAAAGATAAAATATTTAGGAATAGCTTTTACAAAAAATATTAATTTATTTGTTTTTTTTTTTTTTCCTTATTTTGAGGCAGAATCTTGCTTTGTCTCCCAGGATGGAGTGCAGTGGCACGATCTCAGCTCACTTCAACCTCTGCCTCCCAGGTTCAAGTGAACCTCCTGCCTCAGCCTCTCGAGTAGCTGGGATTACAGGTGACCATCACTACGCCTGACTAATTTTTGTATTTTTAGTAGAGACAGGATTTCACCATGTTGGCCAGGCTGATCTCAAACTCCTGACCTCAGGTAATCTGCTCACTTCAGCCTCACAAAGTGCTGGGATTATATAGGTGTGAGCTACTGTGCCTGGCCTACAGAAAATATTTAATATCTATGAAACAACAACAACAACCATAAAGCATTCCCAAAAGACACAAAAGAAGACTAAAACAAATGAAAACTTGTCCCTTGTTCTTGTCTCAAAATCATCAAAATATCAGTACCCTACCTAATTCAAAATTTTAATGTGATCCCAATAAAAACACAACATTATTTTCTGAAACTAGACAAGTTTCAGAAGTATAGTTCTCAGTGGTTATGAATCAAAACTCTTTGTGATATTGGTGTAGAGAAAGGGAAAACTTCTCTGTGCCAAAAGACAGATTAATTGAACTTTTTTCCAGGTCAGGTGTGGCAGCATGTGCCTGTAGTTCTAGTGCTTTGGGAGGCTGAGACAGGAGGATCTCTTGACCAGGAGTTCAAGACTAGCTGGGCCAAATAGCAAGACCCTGCCTCCACAAAAAATTATCCCGGTGTGGTGGCACATACTTCTAGTCCCAGCTATTCAGGAGGCTGAGGTGGGAGGCTTGCTTAGGTTACAGTGAGCTATGATTATACCTCTGCACTCTAACCCAAATAACAGAGCAAGACCTGCAGTCTAGCCTGGGCAACAAGAGTGAAACTTCATCTCAAAAAAAAACTTTCACATTTCAAAGTCTCATAATCTCGTCTCTAAAAAGTAAAATAAAATAATAGGACTTTTAAAGAATTATTGATTTTGCAGGCGCATAGGAGCTTCATTGAAAAGAATTTAAAACCCATAGAAGCAATAATGGCTGGGAGCTTATATGTTATTTTAACAAAGGATGATAAATTGTGAAGTGACCAGATGAAACCAAAAAGAGGTTTGATGTTTGAACTTTTAAGAGTGTTAAAATTGAGAGGAGGTAAATATATGGGGGAAAGTGATAGAAGGTAAGAGTTATTTTAGTAAGTTTTATTTGTGCTACCCATCTCAGTGCTGATTTTTCATTTCCTGTGCTAAGAGTCATCTTGTCCTCTTGGTATGGAAGAATGAACAAGGGACAACTTTACAAAGAAAAATGTAAGCCCTGCTGTTAGGCAGAAAGAGGGCAGGCAGATAATTCCCCCTACATCTGCTGTTTCTCAATTGCCTTCAGCTCAAAATAATCCATATGTTAAAGTGTCATATTTGGGGGTGGCATATTCTGATCCCCTTCATTGACATTCACTTAGACTGCTTTATTTATGCCTGCTCCCTGATACCCTTGGTTAGCTTATTATTTTTATATTAAAGGATACTTTTAAAAAAGTAATGGGCTGGGCATGGTGCCTCACTCCTGTAATCTCAGCACTTTGGGAGGCCAAGGTAGGCAAATTGCTTGAGGTTAGGAGTTCAAGACCAGCTTGGCCAACATGATGAAACCCCGTCTCTACTAAAAATATCAAAATTAGCCAGGCATGGTGGCACACACCTGTGATCCCAGCTACTTGGGTGGCTGAGGCATGAGAAGCACTTGAACCCAGGAGGTGGAGGTTGCAGGTTGTGCCACTGTACTCCAGCCTGTGTGACAGAGCAAGACTGCCTCCAAAAAAAAAAGAAGAAGAAAGAAATCATAGATTTTATACAAATACAAAATGAACACATGAAATATTTTATTTAATTCATTATTTATAAGGCAACTATTAAGATGTGAAAACCAGTTCAAGGAGACTTCAAAGAACAGATACATTTACTGGCAATTAGGAATGCTGAAATGAATTTGCAAATAGAGGCAAACTAGTCTCTTCTATATATAGTACCATTGCATATTCACTTTGACAAAATTTGTTTTCATTTCTGTGAACAGAAATTGTTGGCATCATCATCAATTTTCTACAACTTACAGAGTTATAAGACACCCCAAAGACAGGGAAAGGCACAGACCCCATAAAATGAGATAAACCGTGAAAGGTATACTAGATAACACTTCATATTCCATTAAAAAGACACCCTGGAAATAAAAATCATTTTCTTAATTTTTTATTTTTACATTTCACCAGGAGCGGTGGCTCACACCTATAATCCCACTTTGAGAGGCCGAGGCAGGTAGATCTCCTGAGGTCAGTTCAAGATCAGTCTGACCAAGGTGGAGAAACCCCATCTCTACTAAAAATACAAAATTAGCTGGGCATAGTGGCACATGCCTGTAATCCCAGCTACTTGACAGGCTGAGGCAGGAGAATCGCTTGAACCCGGGAGGTAGAGGCTGCAGTGAGCTGAGATTGTACCATTGCATTCCAGCCTGGGCAACAAGAATGAAACTTGTCTCAAAAAAAAGAAAAAAAAATTTCATATTTCAAAGTCTCATAATTTTTTTTTCTCTTTTTTGGAGACAGAGTTTCACTCTTGTCACCCAGGCTGGAGTGCAATGGCATGATCTTGGCTCACTGCAACCTCTGCCTTCCGGGTTCAAGCAATTCTTCTGCCTCAGCCTCCCGAGTAACTGGGATTACAGACATGCGCCACCACGTCCAGCTAATTTTGTATTTTTAGTAGAGATGGGGTTTCTCCATGTTGGTCAGACTGTTCTCAAACTCCCAACCTCAGGTAATCTGCCCGCCTCGGCCTCCCAAAGTGCTGGGATTACAGGTGTGAGTGAGCCACTGCACGAGGCCCAAGGTATCTTTGGGCTCAAAGATAACCAAGGGTATCTCACAATTTTTTTTTCAAAGGTTGTTATATGATTACACACACAGACACACACACAGACACACACTGACTTTTTTCTTTCTTTCTTTCTTTCTTCTTTCTTTCTTTCTCTTTCTTTCTTTTTTCTTTTTCTTTCTACTTTCTTTCTTTCTTTTTTCCTTTTTTTTTTTTTTTTTTTGAGACAGAATTTCACTCTTGTTGCCCAGGCTGGAGTGCAATAATAGTGTGATCTTGGCTCACCGCACCCTCTGCCTCACAGGTTCAAGCGATTCTCCTGCTTCAGCCTGCTGAGTAGCTGCGATTACAGGCATGTGCCACCATGCCAGGCTAATTTTGTATTTTCATTAGAGACAGAGTTTCTTCATGTCGGCCAGGCTGGTCTCAAACTCCTGACCTCAGGTGATCTGCCCACCTCAGCCTCCCAAAGTGCTAGAATTACAGGCATGAGCCACCACACCTGGCCCATATTGACCTTTTAAAGTTTGCTTGGAAAACCTAGAGCTCTATTGTATTGAACAAAGGCCAAATTAACTTCTGTCTAGAAATTTTCATAGAGAATCTTGGATTGGACTTTTTGTTTTCTAGAGACAAGGTTCTGCAATGTTGCCCAGGCTACTGTCAAACTCCTGGCCCCAAGCAATCCTCCTACCTCAGCCTCCCAAAGTGCTGGGATTACAGGCATGAGTCACTGTGCCCAGCTGGATTCGATTTTTAAAAGCCCCTATTATTTTCTATTTCAAGGCTAAGAAATCCCAGTAATTCTCTCTACTATATTTTACCTACAGTAGCGATACATTTGGGTGAATATCTCTTCTCACAGTTCCCCTAAATTTTCTAAGTTTTTTTTTTTTTATCTGCCAGGAAGTGACCTGCCTCACACTTTGTCTTAGTCCACTTCTCTGTTAGTTCATTTGTGTTGCTGTAAAGGAATACCTGAGGCTAGAAAATTTATAAAGAAAAGAGTTTTATTTGGCTTACCATTCTGCAAGGTATACACAGTATGGTGCCAGCACCTGCTTCTAGTAAAAGCTTCAGATTGCTTCTACTCATGGAGGAAGGCAAAGGAAAACCAGTGTGTGCAGATCACATGGTGAGAGAGGCTACAGAGAGGAGAGGGAGGTGCCAAGATCTTTTTAACAAACATCTCTCAGGGAACTCTGATGGGAACTAATAGAGCAAGAACTCACTCATTACCAAGAGGATGACACCAAGCCACTCAAGAGGGACCTGCCCCCATGACTCAAACACCTCCCATTAGGCCCCACCTCCAACACTGGGGATCAATCTTCAGCATGAGTTTTGGAGGGTCAAATATGCAAATTATAGCAAGCGCACTTGTAAAGCTGGATTGCTATAAGACAGATTCTAGGCCAGTCTTCCTAATACTTGTCTTCATCACCAAAATAGTGAATCTTCACACATAGTTACAATAAGAGACAATCAATAGGTATTATTCTAAGTGGGGCACTTATAGAGTACTTAATAAGAAATTAAGGTCTTGTTCTGCATTCACTTACTCATTCTCACTTACTGGTTGATTTATTCAGCAATATTTATGCATTTATATAACAAGCCCCATGGTGCTCACTGGGCACAAGGCAGACTCTCGTTTAATTACCTGCATCATTCCCATCTCCAGTTACTTGCACCTTCTCTCTTGTCTCACTGTTACAGCATTGACTTTTATAATGTGCCTGTCTGTTTCCTTTCATAATATTAAAACTTAAAGGCAGTGGAGTTCCCCATTAAGTTTGATTTTTCCCAGTCCCTAACCTCATTCTTGGGTTTTAATGGACTCTCAAAAAGTGTTTATGGCTTTTCTTTTAATCTCAAAACTATTTTGGTGATTGTGGGTGAGAAATTTCACCAATTCTTTCACGTTAACACCTTGCTGACTGTAAACATGGGCTAAATCAAGCTCAAAATGTCTGGGCTACTGGGACTCACTAAGGGAGGCCTTAGAACAGAACCTGTTGCGAAGGTCCTAGGCCTCCAGTTGCTCCAGAATAACCAGCATTTGCCTTCTGAGGGAGGCCTGGAGAGGGAAGGGAAGAAAAAGCCTCAGGACTTACTCAAAATGCACATGCTCAGAGGTTCAGGTCTCTACATTTTTGCTTTCCCCCTTTCACTTTCACAATTACAAGGGGCTGTAATTATGACCACCCTTTGGGGCAGGGGATAAATGCAGCTCCCGAGGACAATTGCCAAGCTTCCTCTTTCATTTACATTCACTCCTTCCTTCCTGTTTGTGGAGAAGCTCATAGTTTTATTTAATTCTTCAGTGAGGTTTCCGCTGGCAGTGAAAAACTGCTGTTAGTTCATTTTGAAAGGAATTTTACTTCATTAAAACACGGTGAAAGGAGCATCACAATTAATAGAATAAAAACTACGAATGGGCATGTTAAGTGAGTTGCTGCTCCAGAAGGAGAGTGAGAATGAAGAGAAATTAGAAAGAGTTGGGAAATCCTAGAAGTTCCCAATCCGGAGAAATCTCAGGTTTTTAAACACACTCCCTGGGGCCTTGCTATTCAAAGTGTGGTTCATAAAAGAGGAGCACCTGCCTCCCCTGGAGCTAGATAGAAGTTCAAGGTGTCTACTGTTAGATGGCCACTGCAGAGCTGAAGAATCAAAATCTACATTTTAACAAGAGCTCTAGGTGATTCTTCACATTCAGGTTTGAGAAGTGTTGATACTATCTCCATCGATTAGAATTATAAAAGAACTTCAAACAAGGGCTTGCATTTTGCCCTGGGGAACCTATTCAACTGCCCCATCTCTCATTTTGGCTGTGTACTCAATCATTCTTATGGAATAGAAACGATCACTTTAGGCTGAGCTCAGCAGTTATACCAGATTCATGTTCAGATGTCTAGAAGCCTCTCAGCAAGGAAGAAAAAAATTATATCGTAACATTTCATCCTAGCAAGAACCAGGTATTGTTTGTTCCATTTTATAGATAAGGAAATTGAGGTTCAGAGAAGTTAAGTAATTTATCCAAGATCACCCTGCCAGCAAGTGAGATAGTTGAGAGTCAAGCCCAGGTCTACCTAACTCCAAAGATCATGCTTTTTCACATACATGATGCTTTTGTGGTCACTGTTGTTAGCTATATTCTTTTTAAGCAACACTTTACCGGTCTCTCCCTTCAGAATACATATTTTCAATGCAAGGTTATTCCATTGCCGAGGGGAAGGAAACATAAAGGCGGAGTGATGGAGCTCGGGTTCCACTTCGGAAATGACCCTGAAGGGAGTCTGGGCTGTGCCAGAAAAGAAGAGCAAGATAAAAGAGCCCAGGACTCAAACCGGAGATGGAAGAGAACTGTGTACACAGATGATTCTGTCACCTTTGGCAGTTCTGCCTCTGTCACCTCATCATGATCAACTCCCCACCAGGCACAGACGGGGCAGACTCAAAATGTCAGCAGCAACAATGTCAATGCCGCAACATGGGTTACCCTCACCAGAAAGGATGTGGCTATGAACATGGCTGCACGCCGCAATTTTATGACACAGTCTAGCAACTTGTGGGAAAAAAAGAAAAAAGAAAGAGGGGTTGTAAGCGTGGGGAAAGCAGGAGCTAAAAGTTATAAATGGCAACTTCAAACCTGAGTCAGAGATTTCAATAAGACCTTCCATTATTTTAGAATGGAATCCTAATACTAACTAACTTTTTGAAGTAGACCAGCCTTTTTCTGCATTTTAAAAGGAAAAAAAATAGTGTACCGTACATTGAACTCTACAATATTTCCCCCACAGTTTTACTTTTTTAAAAATTTAAAACCACAGAAAAATTGAAATAATAGTGAAATCACCTTTGCAAAAATTATAACAGTAAGAAAATTATGACAGTGAAAGAGATCTGATCTAACCAATCCCTATCTTGCCCTTAACCTCCAAACTGCCCTTAAGGATTCCTGGGCTTGGGCTAAACTGACTTTGGAATACATTTAGTTTATAGTTTAAATAATAATAGCCCTTCTAAAACTAAACTGCGTTTGTAAAGCTAATGAATGACCACTAGATTAGGATGAGAGGAGCTTGAATTCTGCTGTAATGTAGATGGAAAGGACTACCAGCCATTATTCCAGAGATCACAAGATTTGTAACTTCCCCAATTACTCCTGCAGATCACATCACTCTTGTAGAACCTGAGATCAGCCTTTTGAGGTGTCTTCTCAGATTTTTGCATCTCTAGAGGCTGATGGCTCCACTGGTCCTGCCAACTGGTCCTGTGGTCATACCCAAAAGCAGACTCAGCAGGCTCAAGGACACTTTCCACACTCCTAGGACTGTATCCCAACCAAGCAGCAGCACTCATCCCCTGGCCCCCCAGACTATCCTTGAAAAACCCTAACCTCCTAATTTTCAGGGAAACTGCTTTGAGTAATAAAACTCCAGTCTCCTGTTCAGCAGGCTCTTCATGAATTAAACTCTTTCTCTATTGCAGTTTCCCTGTCTTCATAAATCGGCTGTGTTTGGGCAGTGGGCAACATGAACCCACTGACTGGTTACAATAGTGCAATGAAAACCTGTATGCCCATCATCCAGATTTAACAATTGTTAAGATTTTGCCTTCTTCTCTCTCTCATTCTGTTGTTTTTCCCCCTTATTTCAATTTGACTGGCATCTTGGGTTTTTAATAGATAATTTATCATATGATGTTTTCGATTGAACCATTTTCACAATATTTTATCCCTAAATACAAGCATGTAAGAACAAAGTCATTCTCTGCATAACTACAATATCATTATCACATCTAAGTAATATAACATTGATTTAATATCATATCATATATTGTCAGAGCCAAGGGAAAACTTCCCCTTTGCCTTCTGAAGTTTCACCGAAAATCACTGACAAGCGATAGATTAATAAAAGAAAGGGCACACAAATTTATTTGATCATGGTTGTATGTGACACAGGAGCCTTCAGAACGAAGACCCAAATATATAGGAGAAACTGTCCATCTTAATGCTTATGTCCAACAAAGTATGGAATGCTGTGTAGAAACATGATTGGACAAAAAGGGAAGATCCAGTGTTAATAGACTGAATGGGAAAACCCAGCAAGGCCTGTCTGTTCAGATTCCTGAGCTCTCTGAGAATACATTCCTTCCTTCTGAGTATGGGGCCAGATCCCCTCTGGAATAGATATCTCATGACCTACAGTCAAACAAAGTAGGTCATATCGTTTTTTAATGGGCAGTTTTTACAAAGAAAAGTTGTGGGCTGGCTTTGGGGAAAAGGGGTTCTGGTTTCTATGACTTTCATTGGGGAAGAGGGATTCTCTTTCCCGTTACTAGCCTCAAGGAAGAATGGGACTGAGAGACAGGAGGGAAGGAAAAGATTAGAGAAATAATTTTCCTTCTGAGGCTGCTTCTGAGGTCTTCATTTGGGGGCATTGTTTTCTAATCCCAACAATATCATATTCAAATAGATCATACTCAGACACCTTAATTGTCCCACAAATTTTTTTTCAACTTTGTATTTTCTTTTTTGATCTAAGATCCAAACAGCTTCATGCATTATATTTGCTTGTAAAGTCTCTTAAATTCCTTTTCATTTAGATTAGAACATTCCCCCTGCTTTCTCACCTCATTCCTCATCACATTTTCTTTTAAACATCTAGGGGCAGGCTGGGTGTGGTGGCTTACACCTCTAATCCCAGCATTCCAGGAGGCAGAGATGGGTGGATTGCTTGAGCTCAGGAGTTCAAGAGCAGCCTAGACAACATGGCAAAATTCCATCTGTACAAAACATACAAAAATTAGCAATATGTGGTGGCGTGTGCCTGTAGTACCAGCTACTTGGGAGGCTGAGGTGAGAAGATCGTTTGAGTTTGGGAAGTCAAGGCTGCAGTGAGCTGTGATCATGCCACTGCACTCCAGTCTGGATGACAGAATAAGATCTTAACTCAAAAACAAACAATCAAAAATCCCAAAAAACATCTAGGGCAGTTAACTTGTAGAATATGCCACTATCTAGATTTTACTAATTACTTTTTCAATCATAAGTTGTTTCAGATTTATGTTTATTTAAACCTGAAGCTATTAAACCTAATTTTGGGGAGGAATTGCTACCATGAGCCAAAAATCTTGGAGCTAAACTGCATTGTAAGCTTTCAATTAGACTAACTGAAGTTATCTAGAACCAAGGTGGGCAAACTACTGCTTCTGATGGGCCAAATCTGACCCACCAAATTTTGTAAATAACGTTTTGTTGGATCTAGCTACACCATTTCTATGTAAAATATGTAAAAGATATGGCTGCTTTCTACTTTCCTGCTGTGAAGGCAGATTTAAATAGGTGTAACAGAAACTGTATGGCCTATGAAGCCTAAATTATCTACTATCTGGACTGCCAAAAAACAAAATTACAACAAATTCAATGTAAAGATCTAGTTTGTTTTATTTGTGATTCTAGAATCACATAAAATCTCATTCTGTAAAATAGAATAAGTGCTCCAATGAGCTGAGCAAAGGAGCTTGGCCTTATAGACAGAAAAGGGCTGAAGAAAGCAGAAACAGAGCAAAAAGTGGAATGGTCATTTCAAAGTTACTTTCCTTGTAAAGGTTGAAGTAGAGGGGACTTCTTTATCATGCAGTTAAAACTGGTGTATTTGGAAAATTGACTATTATCTCTTTCTCTCTCCTGATTTCCCAGATAAACATGTTGGTTTCAGCTTGGTGGAACTTCAGCATGAGTGACCGCATTTTGGTTTGGTCTGTTGGGCCTAGTGCAAAAGCTCAGTCCAAATCAGTGGCCTTCTATACATTTTATTTGACAGGACTTTAATAGAATATGTTTGCTAATTTCTGATCTAGAACAATAAATAAAAATATTACTTTCTCCTTTGATATTTAGTCAAAGCATCATTCACATACCATCAGATAAATCACATAGATACCCTCGATGATTTTAACAGCTACGAAGTAGAAAGAACTACATTTATCAAAATCATTGATCTTGAGTTTTCAAATTTCCTCCCTTCAAAAACTTCTCTAATGGCCTTATATTGCCCACTTGGATTTAATCCAAACTCTTCAGCATGAAATTCAAGGAAGGAATCTTCATAACGTGACCGAAGGCACTATTTCCTTTGTCACGTTGGTTCTCCTACATCCAGTTCAGTGGTTCTCACATGTAAACCTGTAACTAAAACAAAACAACAGCCACAACAACAAGAAAAAGCAAAGAACCGCTTATGGGGCATGTTCGAAATGCAGATTATCAAATCCTACTCCTGGGACTCCTGCCTCCCTCTCGTAATACCTTCACTCAAGCTTGATCTCATGGAAATGTGTACATATTTATTATCATTTATCTCTGTACATTATTGTAATTTATTGCCTGCCAACTTCATGGAGTCCAGCGAATTCCTTGAAGGCAAGAAGAGTCTCAGCCATCTTTGTACCCAAGGCACAGTGCCTTGCACATAATTAACTTGAGATGAATATTGAATTATATGCGTGAATGAATAAAACAATGATTTTAAATAGGTTTTATTTGAAATAGATTTTATGTGAAGTTATTTACACTAATTTTTTTATTACATTATAGATGTTGCTAACTTAACTAGATAAGCTTTTTTACATTTGTTATATAAAATACATTTACTTCTAAAAAAAGACTTCGCAACAAAAGACACCATTAAAAGAGTGAAAAAAAGAAGCCATAGACTGTGAAAATCTGTTCCTGATTACATGTATCTGACAAAGGATTCATAATAAGGATGTATTAAGAGCTCCTACAATTCAATAAGAAAAAGACAAGCCACCTAATTAACATAATAAGCAGGAGATTTTAAAAGGCACTTCACAAAAGAGGACATCCATATGGCCCACAAAAATGTTAAAAGGGACTTGACATCCTTAGTTATCAAGGAAATGCAAATTAAAACCATGATGAGATCGCACTACATATCCACTAGAATGACAGAGCTGGCAGGAATGTGGAGCAACTGGAACTCTCATGCATTGCTAGTGAGTGTGTAAATGGGCATAACTATTTTAGAAAACTGTTTGGCAATATCTATGAATTCTAATACACATCTACTCTATAATCCAGTAATCTCATTCCTCGGTATACACCAAAGAGCAATAAAAGCATTTGTTCTTTAAGATGTATGTAAAATAATATGCATAGCAGCTTTATAATAACCCCAAACTGGAAACGACCCAAAAGTCCATCAACAGGAGAATGGACAAATAAATTTGGAATATTCATACAAATGGAATACTACACATCAATGAAAAGAATAAATTTCTAATATATACAACAGGAATGAATCTCACAAGTGTAATGTCGAGTAAAAGAAGCCAGAAATAGCCAGACTTGGTGACTCACGCCTGTAATCCCAGCACTTTGGGAGGCTGAAGTGGGCAGATCACTTGAGGTCAGGAGTTAGAGACCAGTCTGCCTGACATGGTAAAACCCCATCTCTACTAAAAGCATTTAAAAAATTAGCTGGGTGTGGTGGTGTATGCCTGTAATACCAGCTACTCTGGAGGCTGAGGCAGGAGAATCACTTGAACTCAGGAAGCGGAGGTTGCAGTGAGCCAAGATCCTGCCACTGCACTCCAGCCGAGGTGACAGAGTGAAACTCTGTCTCAAACAACAACAAAAAACCCAATGGCAACAACAACAAAAAAGCCAGAAATTAGTACATTCTGTGTGATTCCATTTTAGGATAATGTCAGAATAATGATTATTTTGGGGAAGGGACTGAAAGGAACCTTTGAGGAAGCTGGAAATATTTTATATTTTGATTTGGATGATTTCCCAGTGGATACATATGTAAAAAGTCATCAAGCTATATGCTTAAGATTGGTGTGCTTTATTATACATATGTTAAATTTCAATTAAAGTTAAGAAAAATGGGCCAGGCATGGTGCCTCATACCTGTAATCCCAACACTTTGGGAGGCTGAGTGGGAATATCACTTCAGCCCAGGCATTTGAGACCAGCTTGGGCAACATAGCAAGACCCCATCACTAAAAGAAAAAAATGTATATTCAAAGAAATTTAAGAAAAAGAATCTGGGACTGCTCACATCACATCTCTGTGTTACCAATTGAAGGGCTATAGATGGCATAATCCTAGGATTTGTTAGTCACTTAAATCAACTTCTCTCCAGTCAGTGTCAGTTTATCTGTAAATAAGGATTATAATAGTATTTTCTTCATCTGCTTGCTGTAAAGATTAAATAAATAAACACAGAACAACAAACTCAGAACAGTGCTTTGGACATAGTGATATGTAAGTATTAGTTATTATTATGACATGCCCATGCTAAAATTTATACAGTACCACAAAATATGCCTGGCTGGTAGTTATCTTTTTAAACAATTTTTAACCTAATGGCCAACTAACATTTTTAAACATGGTATTGTTTCTCCTTGCAACCTGATTTTCTTTTCTTTCTTTTTTTTTTTTTTTTCGAGACAGAGTCTCATTCTGTTGTCCAGGCTGGAGTACAGTGGTGTGATCTCAGCTAACTGAAACGTCTGCCTCCTAGGTTCAAGTGATTCTCCTGCCTCAGCCTCCTGAGTAGCTGGGACTACAGGTGTGTACCACCACATCTGGCTAATTTTTATATTTTTAGCAGAGACAAGGTTTCATCATATTGGCCAGGCTGGTCTCAAACTCTTGACCTCATGATCCAGTTGTCTTGGCCTCCCAAAGTGCTGGGATTATAAGCATGAGCCACTGTGCCTGGCCCCTGATTTTCTTTGCTTTCCTTCTTTTTTTTTTTTTTTTTGTTTTTTTGTTTTTTTTGGAGACAAGGTCTTGCTCTGTTACCCAGACCAGTGTGTGCAGTGGCACAATCATAGCTCATTGGAGCCTTGAACTCCTGGGCTCAAGCAATCCTCCTTCCTCAGCCTCTGGAGTAGCTGGAACTACAGGTGTAGACCTCCACCCTGCCTAAGTAATTTTTAAATTTCTTTTTTGGTAGAGATTAAGTCTTGTTATGTCGTCTTGGCTAGTCTCAAACTCCTGGCTTCAAGTGATTGCTCTGCCTCGGCCTCCCAAAGTGCTGAAATTATAGGCATGAGCCACAATGCCCAGTGATTTTATTTAAAAAAAAAAAGTATATATACAAAAAATATCCAATGGGAAAAAAGTTAAAAATGCATTACCCATAATCCACCATAAAATTTAACAAAATAGCATCTACAAAACTATCAAATGGAACCAAAAAAGCAAGCCAATTAAACAAATTTAACTTTTTTTTAGACTTTATAAAATCAGTATCACTTTTCAGCTTCTTAGCTAAGATCAAATATAAAATAATAAGTAAATGGGTTGTTAGGTGCAGTGTGTTGTGCCTGTAATCCCAGCATTTTGGGATGCTTAGGCAGGAGAATTGCTTGAGGTCAGGAATTTGAGACCAGCCTGGGCAACACAGTGAGAACTTGCCTCTACAAAAAATATTTAAAAATTAGCCAGGTGTGGTGGTGTGCACCTGTAGTCTCAGCTACTCGGGAGGCTGAGGCAGGAGGATTGCTTGAGCCTGGGAGGTTGAGGTTGCAGTGAGCCATGATCATGCCACTGCATTCCAGCCTGGGGAACAGAGTGAGACCCTGTCTCAAAAAACTAAAACTGAAACTAAAATTTAAAAATAACTAAATGTCCCTCACTTTCCGTTTCACTCTTCAGAGGTAACTACTTTTACCAGATTAAATGTCTGAATTTAGTTTTCAGAAAAGAAACATTCTCCTCTGTGTACATACTATTGGTCTGAAGCTGATAAATAGCCGGCAATCAGTACACACAAGCTAAGGACCAATTAAACATAGGTCTCTGATGGAGAAGATGCTTTGCGATATATTCTCTTCTTGATGGAGTCACAAGTTGTTCCTTTGTCCTCTGCCGAAACCAGCACCTTTAGCATCACTGCTGCAGGCACCAAAACATTTGGTAAGAATAAGTACTGGGGATGCACAACTATAGACTCACAGCTGAGGCTTTGTGTTTTCTCAAATAAACATAATCCAAACAATGAGACAGTGTCTGAGGGTCAGGCGGGCGGGAGGAGGTGGAGGGGTTAGTCAAATTCTTTTTTTGGACTGTGTCGGTGCTACATTTATAAAGCTCTCCCCTTTACTGTTTTCTCCTTTTTTTCTTGAACAGCTTCCAAGTGAACACCTGATGCTCCTCCTTCTAGTGTGACTTTACACTGAGGGTCCAGTGAGCCTGAAGCAAGGAACTTGCCCAAGACCTCTTTCTGTAGCCGGGGGTGGGAAGAGTTGGAGGGTTTCTGGAGTCTGCGGGCCTTTTTCCTCAGTATCAAGGGTCTCAGTTTTTCTCTTTGAGAATTATTTGATTCTTTCATTTAATACTCACAAATAATGTTTCTAGGCTATTTAGATTGGATTTTGGGTGTGCTTAGGGTCTCGTATATCTTCTTAACTTTTAAGATACATGATAAAAATTTTTACTTTTATTTGATTTTTTACATTTATTTTATTTTGATGTCTTCTTCCCCATCTTTATTCATCACACCTCTATTCTAGACACTTGTGCTAGCATTCTGTCTTATCTCCTTCTCAAATCCCTTTATTGGTTTCATTCATTTATTCAACAGTTATGTTGTTGGATACTTACTATTACCAGGTACTGCTCTAGGTTTGGGGATAAGCAGTGAACAAGAGCGGGTTCCTGGCATCATAGGTCTTATATTCTAATTGAAAACAGAAGATGAACAAACAAATTCATGACACAAAAAAATCATGTCATGGAGTAAAAAGCATCATTAAGAAAATGACAGTAGTGCAAATGGATGGAGAATGCTATGTTAGGGTTAGGGTAGTTATTTTAAGTACACTGGTGTGGAAAGTCTTCTCCAGGGTAATGACATTCCTTTTGACGCCTTTACTTTCTTCTCAAGTCTTTTAAGGTGTTGGTGACTTGTTTCTGAGTCTGTCATCTTATACTACCCTTCTCACCTATACCTTATGTCAACACATCCTGCACTGCCTCCCTTTGCATGCCATCCTACTCTTTTATGCTTGTCCACACTCTGGACTTCTTCCTGATGATCCCATATTCTCTCCCAAATCACTTACAAAGTTTCTTTAAACAGCTTAGCCTGGCCACAAAAAATTTGCTTGTGGGTGCTTAGCACATATGTTTCAGTGATTTTTTAAAATATTATTTGTGTGCCTTGGAAGTTGGTATTTTAGAAATATTTCTACTATAAACCAGAGGTTTTCAGATTTCTGATACTTAGGGGATAACATACCCTACAAAGATATATTAAAAGGCTTTAAGGACTTTTAAGGGTCTCAATTCAGCCTTGCAAATGCTGCTTATATTTATAAAAATAGCAATTGAATAGAGCTTTGCCTTAATATACAGCCACTGTGGTGGCTATGAAATACCTACTTTACTCTGAGCAACATACATTGAAATCTGGAGTGGAAATGACTCTTTAAAAAAAATCACATCCATTTTTAGTGTGACTCACATTTTGAATGAAACCCAGACCACCTGTTGTTTATTCCCTACCGTTTGGAACTCTACCTTTATTTCTGGATTTCTTCCAGAGGACATGGAACACAGATTTGCACATAGTCTTCCATTAAATAAATAAATCCAACAGCGGAGTGGGTCCTGGGAGTTTCATCAAAGTATATGCAAAGGCTGAATTTCTGCATTTCTTGGCCAGGCCCTTGGGACTGCATACCATCTATAGCTTGTGCCAGTGCTTAACATAATATCTGGACTATAATTGTGTTTGAATATATCAATAGATAAAGAGGGAAAGGCCATGTCTGGTAATTAAATATTCACAACCTCTTCAAAACAATTTGATTCTGTTATATATATCATTTGGAAACTGCCTATGCCAGCTTTTTGGATGCTTTTATTTTAATAATGCAAAGTAGTTTTATTAGAACAGTAAACAGGAAACTGTATTATCTACACAGACTCAGTGGCCTACAAAAAGAGGACTTTGCACTCTAATTAAGAACAAAGCACCCAATTACATCAGATTGAACTTCAGAATCACTTCTTTGTTTTTGTTTCATCTTGTAATGCTGAACAAGGAATCAGAGGGAATGGGTCAGGCAAGGGAGCTATTTGAGGATTTAATTAAAGGATTGCGCCTCATGGCCACTTTAGGGGCCAGTCAGGTGAAACAGAAGGATGGTAGCACTGGGGAGGTTGAGAAGCTGGTTGCCGGTTTTGCAGGCTCTGAGATTTCATTCTGTCAGTTTGCCAAGGAATGAGCTGTCAGGCTCTGTCTACTTTACAGCTTCTACCCTGGGTCTGTGCCTTCTGATTCTAGCTTCAGGCTTAGCCTCACCCAGACGCTATGGTACATCTTGCCCCATCGTTTGAGAACTTGTTAGAAATGGAGAATCTCAAGCCCCACCCAAACTTTCTGAGTCAGAATCTACATTTTAGCAAGATCACATGTCTACATATTAAGCTTTGACAAGTACGATTCCATGGGGCTCTAGCCCAGCACAAAACAGCATGGTTATCAAACTTTAGTGAGCTTCAAAATCATAGACAAGTATAATAAAATGAAAAGTTGTGGTCTCCTATTCCAAGGATTTTTATCCAGAGAGTCTAAGATGAGGTCTTGGAGTCTGCCTTTTCTTGGGTATATGCTGCTGGTCTAGTTCCAGCCGTTGGATTTCTGCATGCTTTTGTGTCTTTATTTCAGTTCTATTAATTGGCACCATTGTGAATTATTCTCTGCTCGAAAAACTGTTTTCAGTGTTGGTTTCAGAATTTCTATGCAGAAAGATCTTAGTACAGGAATCTAGTTTGATAAAGGAAGCTTGAAGCTGTTTTTATCTAACACTTATTATTTTTCTTTTGAGACAGGGTTTCACTCTGTCACCCAGGCTGGAGTGCAGTGGCATGATCTTGGGTCACTGCAAACTCCACCTCCTAGGTTCAAGCAATCCTCCCACCTTGGCCTCCCGAGTACTTAGAACTACAGATGCACACCGCCACACCAGGATAATTTTTGTATTTTTTATAGAGAAGGGTTTCACCATGTTGCCCAGGCTGGTCTCACAGTCCTGGTCTTACAGTCGTAGTCTCAAGTAATCCTCTGGCCTCAGCCTCTCAAATTGCTGAGTTTGTGGACCACCATACCCAGTCTTGAGTAAAAGTCTTAACAAAATGTGTCCATTAGGGAGAGTAATTTTCCAGTGGAAATGGGGGTGCTGGAATAGATGCCTGAAAGCCAAAAAAAAATGGATGTCTGCCACACCTACTTAGGTGGGTAGAGTCTTGCTGCCCAATGGTGCACTTCTATTGCTTTTCAGATTTTACGGAAATGCCTTTGGAAATATTATAGCAGTGAGAAAATTATGACAGTGAAAGAAATCTGACCTAACTTTATCTTGCCTTAACCTCCAAACTTCCCTTGGTTGTTCCTGGGCATGGCCCAAGCTAACTTTGGGAGAAATGTAGTTTATTGTATAACCTTAAAGTAAGGATGATAATAGCCCTTCCTCAAACTACCCCCTCCTTATTTGGGGACCAAAACTGCCTTTGTAAAAATAATGAAAGGCCCCAAGATTAGGATTATGAAAGGCACCTGAATTCTGCTAAGATGTAGGCATAGTTAAATGAGAAGCAGCCATTGTTCTGGAAGTCACAAGACTTATAACTTCCTCAATAACTCCTATAAATAACATGACTTTTATAGAACCTAAGATGGCCTTGTGAGAGGTCTTTTCAGACTTTTGCATTTCTGAGGACCGGATGATTCCACCTGAACCTGAAACTCTGAACTCAACTGGTCCCATGGCCCCCACCCAGAAGAAGACTCAGCACATGAGTACTGTTTTCCACACCCCTATGTTTGCATCCCCAACCAATAGCAGCACCCATTGCCTAGCCACTTGCCTGCCAAAAATTATCCCTAAAAACCCCAAATTTGGGGGAAGGCTGATTTGAGTAATAATGAAACTCAAGTCTCCCATTTAGCTGACTCTATTGCAATTCCCCTGTCTTGATAAATTGGCTCTATCTTGGTAGCAGACAAAATAAACCCATTGGGCAGCTATATATTTTGGGGGCTTGTCCCGGATAGCCTTTGTAGGTACCTGCCTGTGGATTAGCAGCCCCTCACTGGCAATGGATTCAGAGGCCAGCCCAAGTGGTCACTTAGTTTTCTTGGACTAAGGGCTGCCCCTGGCACCATCTCTTCCAGCAGGGTGCTGTTTACCCATAATGCATGGATCTATTTGCAATGGAGAAATAGTTCCTGAAAGACATCCAGTATTTCTGGTGCTGCCACCACCCCCATCCTTCTCCTGATCTGTTGACCTCTCTAGAGGCACTGTTGCCCCATCATAGGGACTATCCAGCTCTCCCTAGATTGTAGGAAGAGTCTCAGTTTCAGGAGATCCCTCCCCTGTTAGACTGAGGATAGGAAATGTGTTTGGAGGAATGCTCTTCTGGTTTGAAGAAAGAATCTGGTCTGGAATCTTGGTTTGAAAATTATTCTATTTGTCTTTACTTCACTCTGTGTGTTTATATTTGTGGAGAAAATCTCTAAAGGAATGGCTGATGGAAGTTCAGCTGGCTCTTCTATTTTGTCTGACCAGTCACATTCAGTAAGCCCTGAAGTAATTGTTAGTGGGAGCTCAGCAGGTCTAACTTAGGGTGACCATCTGCCCTTCCATCCTGCCCTGAGACTGCTTGTTAAAATTTCTGGTCAGAAATGATCCCTCCCCATTTTGAGTGGATCAAAGGAAACAAATTTGAGCCTTGCCAGGTCCATACTTGGGTGTTAAGTGGGATATCTAGTGTCTGTTTTGTCACATCTATTTTGCTCTAGCCAGAATGGGAAATGTTAATTTGTTCTCCCATATAGCCTATTGGGTGGCAACTTGCAAGATAAAGAAGCTTTTGCTTATAGTTCCATAAAATGGAAAAGGACAATTTTTTTTTTTCTTTTTTTGAAACAGAGTCTTGCTCTGTCACCCAGGCTGGAGTGCAGTAGTACAATCTCGGCTCACTGCAACATCCGCCTCTCAGATTCAAGTGATTCTCCTGCCTCAGCCTCCTGAGTAGCTGAGATTACAGGTGCTCAGCATAAGATTACATCACGCCCAGCTAATTTTTGTATTTTTAGTACAGACAAGGTTTCACATGTTGGCCAGGCTGGTCTCAAACTCCCAACCTTCAGTAATCCTCCTGTCTTGGCCTACCAAAGTGCTGGGATTACAGAAGTGAGCCACCACGCCCGACACGGATTATTTTCTTTTGTGATGTGGCCCCCATAGCTATAGTGCAACAAGCAGGGTCATCAAAAGCCGCTTCACTCTTCTGGAAGCTACAGAAAGAGGAAACCCAGAAACCTGACAAGCTGGCAAAAGGGTAAGAGTGTCTTACCAATCAGGCTTCTGGTCTCTCCTTTTGTACAAACTGGTTAAGTGAAGGGTAAAAATTATTGTTTTTCTCCTCTGCAAGGTTTTGATTAATATAAAAAAGAATTTGTGTGACTAGTCTTTTCATCTTTTCTGTGTTGTTCTGTCATGGGGAGGGGTACCGCAGTGTAGAATGTGGGCTTAGGAACCCTATAAATCTGCTGTTGGAGCCAGCCCTGCATCTGATCAGTTACAAACTTTGCTGTGGATCTTCAAAACAAAAACCAAATGAGGTTTTCCTTTCATCTTGTTTTATGCCCTTGAAAACCTGATTTTATCACTGTGTGGGGGTATTCTCTCTTGGTCTCTGCCATCCAGAGATTGGGAATTTTTGGTTTTATGTCATGCAGTAAGTCTAAAAGGACACATGGTAATGTCATGGCTAGCCTTAAGAATTCCCTTGATAGTTAAAATCTTTTGCAAACTCAAAACTACCTGCTCTAGATTGCTGCTGGGAAGAATAATAGCAATTGCCCCAGGGCCGTAGCTCAGTAACTAAGGCTTTGCCCTTTTACTGCAGCAGCCTGGGTTCAATTCTCAACTCAGGAAATAAGCCCTTTCTGGTTTGATATTTTTGCGACCTTTGCCACATGTTGATTTGTTTCCCCTCCATGAACAACTTCTAACTTCCTGTCTTGAATTTTCTTCTCTCGTAGCCACCTTTGGGGAGATTCTAAATCTTGTGAAAACTGCTTGCTACCTCTTTAAGAATACCTTCTGACACCCCTGGTGAAGACATAACCCTAGTTAAGGCTGACCGATTTCACATGGGTGGTTACTTTTGGTAAAAAATAGAAATATTAGCTGTTTGTCCTGGCTAAAATCTAATGGTAAAAGATTTAAAAGTGTTTTCTATTGAGAGCCCTATGGTTGAAAATTGACTTAATAAAGGGTAATGTTTAAACTGTATGTGTCTAGATATTGTTTTAAAGCCCCTGCTCTGCCTCTAGAAAAACTTCCGAGTCAACAGAATTCTGATTGTTTGTCATTTACTGCTGTCTGTACCTCCTGCCTCTTGTATCTAATCTTTTTGAATTTTAGGGGGGACTAGAAATTACTTTTCATTATAAAAAATTTTAACCCTGATATATAATAACTAGATAAGAGCCATACTTTTTTAAATGGCTAATGGTAGCTGTTTACAACGAGTAATTATTACTATAGGGTGATACTCCTTTCTTTGCACATTTAAATAAGAAAAGTATGGTCTTAGCAAAAAGGTATAGAATGGAAAATGGGCTGATTACAGTGGTCTAATTGGTATTGCATTGTCCAGCAGCCTTAGGAAAATGTCCTTATAAAAAAATTCCCTATGGAAGTATTGCACTCTCATCCCATAGTGTTTCCTTCTTTTGGGGACCCAGGATTTGGTGTAAAATTAGATCCTTGAATTTGGGGATCTATTGTGCCTTCCAGCAATGCCTGCTTATTAGATCCTAGGAACCACATGCTTTCCTATCCCTGTTCCTTAAGTGTCTCCACCCTGAAGCCGAAATCCAAAGAGGAAATTTACATCTTTAAGGAAAACTCCGTGTGTCAGAGTGTCTACTTTTCCTGGCCATCTTGAATAAACTTTACCCACACAATTTTCCCCTGGTTTAAATAAAATATTAATTCACTATTTTGTTTCACCTAAGAATTATCCCTTTAAAAATATAAATTTGGAACTGTCTGGCTGACAATTATTAGAGCAGTGAACAGGTAATCAAGAGACTGATGGTTTAAAATGAAAAAAACAAAAACAAAAACAAAAAAACTTTAAAACTGGTAAATGGAAATCTCATAATGTATAAGCAGCACAGACAGATGTGCTTCTGTCTGTGTATCTATATGTGTCATGTGAGTGATGTTTCACTACCAAAACATATAAAAGAGCTCTAAATAATTAGCTTTAAAAAATAAGCATGTAAATCAGATGTTTTGTCAAAAAAAACCTTTAATATGTTTTAGTTCATGTGACTCTAACAGTCCTTTAAAAATACAGTTTTTAAAAAGTCTGACCTAACCAACTCCATCTCACCTTATTTATTTATTTATTGAGATGGAATCTCACTCTGCCACCCAGGCTGGAGTGCAGTGGCACAATCTTGGCTCACTGTAACCGCCGCCTCCCAGGTTCAAATGATTCTCCTGCCTCAGCCTCCTGAGTAGCTAATATTACAGGCACACACCACCACACATGGCTAATTTTTGTGTTTTTGGTAGAGATGGGGTTTCATCATGTTGGTCAGGCTGGTTTCAAACACCTGAGTTGTGATCCACCCGCCTCAGCCTTCCAAAGTGCTGGGATTACAGGCGTGAGCCACTGCGCCCGGCCCCATCTTACATTTAACCTCCAAACTGCCCTTGGTCATTCCTGGGCATGGGCCAAGCTAACTTTGGGAGAAATTTAGTTTATAGTTTAACCTTAAATTAAGGATGATAATAGCCCTTCCCAAAACTAAACCATCTTTAGAAAACTAATAAAAGTCTGCAAGTTTAGGATTATGATAGGGACCTGAATTCTGCTAAGATGTAAGCATAGTTAAACAACAACCATTCATTGTTCTGGAATCACAAGATTTATAACTTCCCCAATTACTCTTGTAAATAACATCACCATTATAAAACCTAAGATTGGCCTTTATTGCTTGAGCCCGGAAGGTCAAGGCTGCAGTGAGCCAAGATTGCACCATTGCACTCCAGCATGAGCAACAGTGTGAGACTCTGTCAAAAAAAAAAAAAAAAAAAAAAAAGCAAAAAGCCTGAAGTGTCTTTTTAGACTTTTACATTGCTGTGGCCTGAACCACTCCACCTTGACCTGGGACTCTTGACTCAACTGGCCTTGTGATCCCTACCTAGAAGAGGACTCAGCACACAAGGGCTATTTTCCACTCCCCTATGATTGCATCCCCAACCACTCAGCAGCATCCATTCCCCAACCCTCTGCCTGCTTACCTATCCTTAAAAAAACCTGGCTAATTCGAGTAATAATAAAACTCCTATTTATCCAGCTCTACATATATTAAACTCTTTCTCTATTCCTATCTCCCTGTCTTGATAAATCAGCTCTACCTGAGCAGCAAGCAAAATAAACCCCTGGGGTGGTTACCTTGACTAGAAGTTAAAGTTTGTGAGACCAGGAATTTTTTTGTCTGTTTTGGTCTCTGCTGTATCCCATGTACATGGAATAGTGGCTGGCACATGGTAGGGTCTCCATATATATTTTTGAATGAATGAATGACTAGACAGGGTGTATGTTAAGATACAGTTTCTGATGTCAGGCTATCTGGGATCAAAGCCAAACTCTGTTCCTAGTAGTGTTAACCTTGTGTAGGTACTTAACTTCTCTGTACTCATGTGCCTAACTTTCCCATAATGTTATAGTGCCACTCATAGTGGCGGTGATAATAACAGATCTTAGTTCATAAGGATGTCATTAGTATGTGCTTAGAAACATGCCTATTATGTTGACTATTGTTTCATCTACCTATTGCTGTGTAATAAACTATTCCAAAACATCTTGACTTAAATCAACACTTTATTTACTTGCTCATGATTCTTCCATTTAGGCAGGGCTCAGCAGGGACAACTTGTCCCTGCTGTCTGTGATGTCTGTGCATGCTGAAACATCCACGATAGTTTCATAGCTCATGTCTGTCACCTCAGCAAAGACAGTAAAAATGGTCGTAGACAGGCTGGAAGAGCTTGCCTGGAATGGTACATCTGGCACCTTGGTTCTTTCCGTCAGCTGTGTTCTCAGCGTTCCTCCAAGTACCCAGCCTTCAGACTGCTCCCTTTCCACATGGCCTCCGATGTGGTGGCTCTAGGCAACCCTGAGCTGCCATGTAAAAAGTCTGGCTACTCTCCTTTCAGGAGTGCAAAAGTGGAAGCTTCTAGGCTTTTTAAAGCTTAGTCCTTTTAAAGGCATAAGGTCTTAAAGCTTAGGCTGCATATTCTATTGGCTTTTCAACCTTGACACTATTGACATTTTTGGCAAGATAATTTTTTGTTGTTGTGGGGGACTGTACTGTGCATTGTAGTAGAATGTTAAGCAGCATCCCTGGCTGCTACCCACTAGTAGAGTAAAAATGCTAGTGGCATCCTTTCCCCACATTCTCCATTTGGGGCAAATAAAAGTGTTTCCAGACATTGCCAAATGTCCCCTGGAGAACATAATCTCCCTTGGTTGAGAACCACTGGGTTAAAGCAACTCACAGGATCAGAGTAGATTCCAGGGAGAGGCTTTACAAGGGTATGAATACCAGAAAAAAAATTCACTGAGAGCTGTCAGTGTAACAGAGTATTATTGTCTCTAACTTTACATCTCCGAAAAATTCATGTTACTGAATTCTGCTCATATGTTGAGCCATCTTTCCTTCTTCCCAATGGCCTTCTCAACCTAATTGTTTATCTGAGTGTCCCTGCTTGTCACTAGCAGTGCTCTGCAGTTTCCATATCTGTTTGCTGCTCTTGGCTTCCTCCCTTGCACCACCCTGGAAGCAGTCTGACGTCAGACTTGCCTCCAGGGTGGTTCTCTCCTCTCCCTCCCATCCCTTGCGGTTCACTGAGTTATCTCTGGTGCTCATGTCATAGCACATGACCAGGTTCTGAGGATAGATAAGGCTAATCTTGCAGCCTCGTAATATGTCGTACTCTGTCATTTTCACACGTATACTCAATTGCCTTCTCCCTAAGAGGCACTTGCCTTGCCACCCCTCCCTTCCCGCTCCCAATTAATTCTTTTTTTTTTTTCATCAAGATTCAGTTCCAGGCCTGCTTCTTCTATGAAACCTTCCTGGAAAGCCCATTCTCTAGTCCAATTTAGCAGTTTCTTGAGGACTGAGGCCATTTCATATTAATCTTCAAGTTTCCAACACAGTGTCTATTGCATGGAAGGTATTTCTTAGATCAATAAAAGAATGATTTAAAATGCAAAATTAAAAGTTTAAAATTTGAGGAGACTGAAAACGTGTAGAAGTGAGTCATGTCATTCTCTGTGGGAGAGACTTCTGAGCATGAGAAACAGCCAGTGCTTGGTCCCTGAGTGTGGCGTTCTCTGAGCAGGGAGTGGCTGTGATGTTTAAGGAAGACCAAAGAGACCTGCTTGGCTAGGGGAGTGAAGAAGGAGGGAGGAAGCTGGAGATGGCATCAGACAGGTAACAGAACAAAGCATCTGGCAGTGTAGGTCAAGGTCAGCGCTCTGGATTTGACTCTGAATGAGAGGAGAAGCCTGGTGGAAGTTTTATGCAGAACAGTAACTTACACTGACCTGTATTCTTAGAGGATTGCTGTGGTTCTTGTGTTGGGAATAGAATATGGCAGGGCCAGGGAAGAAGCAGCAAGACCAGTCAGAAAGCTATAGCAATAATCTGGTGAGGGATGATAATGGCCTTTCCTGGTGGATTGGATGTGGAATATGGGAACAAGAGAGGTATCAGGGATGACTCCATGGCCTGAGCTCCAAGCAGGAAGAAGGGTGAAACATTTTCTGACACAGAAGGCTACTTAGGTGAGGAAATCACAAGTTTAGTATTTTCATGTTAAGTGTGAGATGCATACTGTACATTCCATTGGTTGTACAGTAGACTGCAATACAAGTGTGAAGTGCTGGGAGACATATAAATTAAAGATATATAAATATGGATGTTCTTAATTCTATTACTTAAGCTAAGATTGACTTCTCTGATTCAAACAATAACAACAACATGCAATGGTTTATTACAATAGATGTTTATATCTCATAATTCCATAGTCTAGGAAAATTCGAGATCATTGGCAAATTGTGACAGGACCTATTTCTGTGGAGAGTTGGGGATAAAAACCTGATTGAAGTAGTTCAACAAAGAATGAGAAAAAGGGAATTGGAAATGGAGACTGGGTATAGACAATTCATTCAAAGATTTTTGTTATAAAGGGGAGCCAAGAATTGGGTGGTAGCTTGAGGCACATGTAGGCTTGAGAAATTTCATTGTTTTTAAATTTTTTTTTCAACCTATGTATAGAAACAAATTCAGATGTTTTTAATTTTTAAGACTTTTTTTTTTTTTTTTTTTAAGTCTGGCTCTGTAGCTCAGTCTAGAGTGCAGTGGTGTGATCTCAGCTCACTGCAACCTCTGCCTCCCAGGCTCAAGCCATCCTCTCACCTCAGCCTCCTGAGTAGTTGGGACTACAGACACGAGCCACCACGCCTGGCTATTTTTTTTTTTTAGAGACAGGGTATCACTTTGTTGCCTAGGCTGGTCTTGAAGTCCTGAGCTTAAGCGATCTGCCCACCTCAGCCTCCCAATGTGCTAGGATTATAGGCGTGAGCCACCATACCTGGCCTCTTAAAGTATTATTTAATAGGAAAAGTTATAGCGTGCTTGTATGGTAATAGAAGTGGTTCATTAGAAGGAAAAAGATTGATGATGCAGGAAAGAGAGAGGAGAATTTCAAGAGCCCAGTACTTGAATAAACAGAGAAAATGCCAACCAGAATAAAGACTTGGCTTTAGATAGCAGCAAGGATAATTCGTCAATAAAAACAACAAGTGGCCAGGTGCAGTGGCTCACGCCTGTAATCCCAGCACTTTGGGAGGCCTGAGGTCAGGAGTTCGAGACTAGCCTGGCCAACATGGTGAAACCCCGTCTCTACTAAAAATACAAAAATTAGAGAGGCATGGTGGCAGGTGCCTGTAATTCCAGCTACTCAGGAGGCTGAGGCAGGAGAATCGCTTGAACCTGGGAGGTGGAGATTGCAGTGAGCCGAGATCACGCCATTACACTCCAGCCTGGGCAACAAGAGTGAGACTCCATCTCAAACAAACAAACAAAACAAGCTAGCCTCAGTTTATGGGCACAGAGGCAGGTAGGGAGATCAACAATTCTGGTTTGTCTGGGACTGAGGGGTTTCTGGAATCATGGGACTTTCAGTGCCAAAACCAGGACAGCCCTGCACGAACTAGAATGGCTGGTCACCCTAGAGGTAAGAGAATTCACAGGGGGAGTTTATAGAAGTTCTCCTTGGTTTGCTTTGAGCATTGCCAAATGAGAAAGAGCAACCCTTCCTCAGTGGATTCAACTCATTAATAAGATGAGATTATAACCCGTCTATGTAGCCTAAACCCAAGTGTTGTGCAGTGTGAGGAATATTACAACGAATAAGCTGTAGCACCTGTTCTGGAGAAGTTGAAGCTAGTGTATGAGGAAAAGAACATGACTACATGTAAGGCCAGCCAATGTGAGATGTCTGTAATGAGTCTATTCACTAGAAGTCCTTTGAGTCATGTTCCATACTCTTCAGGAACTTATCTGCGAGAGGAGATAGTACTCAATAATAGTAATGGGAAACGTTTCCTGAGATTTTCCTGATTTCCAGCAGCTGTAGATCCATTATCTCTTTTCATCTCCATAACAGCCTATTGGATAGGTCCAGTTATTATCTCCTTCATTTTACAACTGAGGAAACAAATGCATAGTGATTAAGCAATTTGCTCCGGGTCACAAATCTAGTGATAGAAGAAAGTCTTGAACCCTGGCTGACTCCACAGTCCAAGCTTTTAAACACAACATTGTACTGCCTTCTAGAAATTATTATAATGCATGAGAATAAACTGTGACTAGCACAGACAAATGTCCTGAACATTTAGAAGAAGACAATGTAATTTTTGTTTGAGAAGAAGTCGTCATGAATGGAACTTGAAGGAGGTTAGTATTTCATTAGGCAGAGGGAAGGCCAGGCCAGGCAAATGAACCTCAATTAGCACAAGAGTTCTCTTTTTTTTGCCACCTCCTACCCTCATGGAGTCCCCAGCTCTGTGATCTGCTTGGTTTTCCTTCCTCTGCCTTCAAGAAGAATGTTCCAATTTTCAGAAGGTGGGATCACAGCATGGAATGATGACTTTGACCTTCTCACATGCCTAGCTTACCTTTAGAGTTCTAGAATGGAGAACTCTGTTCATCTTCAGGAGAATTAATATAGGAGTGAATCAATGGATGAATGAATTCATTGCCTAAATATATATATATTTTAAATATGACACATACAGAAAAGTATGTGGACAGTAAGTATTTTCATTAAGTGAACATCTATAACTGGCATTCAGATTGCAAAACAGAGCATTACCAATACCTCAGGAGCCCTCATTATGCTGCTTTCTAATCATTACCCGCCATTCCTTGCCAGGGGTAATGACTCCTGACTCATAAAATAAAACATCACTTTGCCTGTTTTTAAACTCTGTATAGACAGAATTCTACCTTTTGGCTTTTTTTTTTTTTTTTGGCTTTTTTTACTCATTATAGTGTTTGTGAGATTCATTCTCATTATTGGATATAGCAGTAGGTTTTTCATTCTCACTGCTGTATGGTATTTCATAGCATGAATAGTCCAGAAAATCCCAGTGTTTATTAAAGAATTCTACTCTTGAGTTGTGTTGGAATAATGTCTAGGTTTTGGCTAACAATAGTTCTACCATGAACATTCTGAACTTGCCTTTTGGAAATAAATGTGCTCATTTCTTTTGAGCATAAACCTGCATGTACGTTTAGAGGGATGACAGATTCTTTCTAGTGCTTTCATATTCTAGTATCTTGCTGGGCTTCCAGCACTATCTATTGAATACAGGAAAGGTTATGGGGTTAAAGTGGCCACTTATCAGTGCTCTTGGGTTTGTTGCAGAGCTCACCAGATCACAAAATGCACCAGGTAACTAGGCCTCCAGGGTGTGTGACTGAGATGAAAACGAAAGCCAACTTTACCTTCTTCCTGAGTGGCTCTGTTCCAAAGCAGTAACACAGCCAATTTTTTTTTTTTTTTTTTTTTTTTGAGATGGAGTCTCACTTTCGCTCCCCGGGCTGGAGTGCAATGGAGCGATTTTGGCTCATTGTAAGCTCCACCTCCGGGCTTCAAGCAATTCTCCTGCCTCAGCCTCCCAAGTAGCTGGGACTATATGCGCCTGCCACCACACCTGGCTAATTTTTGTATTTTTTTTTTTCAGTAGAGATGGGGTTCACCATGTTGGCCAGGCTGGTCTTGAATTCCTGACCTTAGGTGATCTGCCCACCTTGGCCTCTCAAAGTGCTGAGATTGCAGGCTTGAGCCACGACGTCCAGAACATGGCCAATTCATATTCCTTCCATGTAACTCCAATTGCAAAGTTCCTGTAGCTAACTGGTCCTGGCCAAGGGTATTTTATCTGCCACAGTATCTACTACACGTGAGAGACACTCAATATTTACCTATTGGTTAACTGGTTTGATTCTCGATGGCATACTGAATCACATCCTTTCACCTCTTCATAGGAAAAATTTTCTACACTCTTCAATGTGGTAGCCACCAGCCTTGTAAAACTATTGAGCATTTGAAATGTGACTAGTGTGACTGAGGAACTCATTTTTAATATTTAATTTTAATATTTTAAAATTTTTAAAATGATATTTGATTTAGTTATAGAAAGTTTTAAGTGTGCTTGGATTAACTTGGCTATGTGAATCTACTTTTTCAGCTGTATATTGTATGTGATCTAAATTCACATCAAGTATTTGTTTATTTATTTATTTATCTGAGACGGAGTCTGTCTCTGTTGCCCAGGCTGGCGTGCAGTGGTGCGCTCTCTGCTTGCTGCGAACCACTGCCTCCCTGCTACAAGTGATTCTATCCCTCAGTTTCCCATATAGCTGGGATTACAGGCCTGCACCACTACGCCTGGCTAATTTTTGTATTTTTAGTAGAGATGAGGTTTCACCATGTTGGCCAGACTGGTTTCCAACTCCTTACTTCAAGTAATCTGCCTACCTCAGCCTCCCAAAGTGCTGGGCTGACAACTGTGAGCCACCATGCCTGGCAATATTTTTGATAAATATTTCACAACCAAGTTGAGATATTCTACAAGTGGAAAGGACACAAAAATACATTGTATAAAAAATATTTTAAATTCTAAAATATTGATTATATGTTGAAATAATATTTTGGATATCTTGGGTAAAATAAAATATAGTATTGAATTTAATTTCTCGTATTTATTTTCCTTTTCATTGAGAGCACTAGTAAATTTTAAATTGTACATTTAGCTTGCATTACATTGATTTTAGGCAGTGCTCTTCTGGAGATCCCCAAATACAATGTTTCACTACAATTCCTGATAGAATCTTCTGCCTCAGGAAGTTAGGTAATAATGTCTATTTACGTAAATACAGAATATGTTCCTGAATATATAACTGATGGTCAGGAAAGGGAGGTATATTTGGTGGAGAAGAGTGAGCATGAAGTGTGGAGTCAAACCTGTCTGGGTTTGTATCCAAGCTCTGCCTCTTAAATAGTTACCTTTAATGAAGTACTTGACCTCTCTGATGTTGGATTTTCCCCTGTGTAGACTGGGGATATGAATGCTGTAGAGCATGGGTAAGGCTCTGCCCTGGTTCCCTGGGCCTCCTTTATCATTTCTGTGCAGGGAACCCCTCTGTCATTTGCTTGACCAGTCCATACCTGTGACTGTCTTTGGGGAACTGCCGTTGGGCTACTGAGTGACTGGTGCAGGAGTATGACAGCCTAATTCCCTAACCTCAAATAGAGACAAACTTCAATTTGTAATTTACACCTTAGAATCCTTCAGCCCAGGCAGAGACTTTACCTGGAAAACAGACCTTTATACCCATCTTACACTTCTCTCTCCTGTGTCTAAGGGTCAGCTTCTGAGGAATCCAACTTGAGGCAGCTACATTACTGCCTATGTTTTTTAGTGATTAAATGAGAAATGCCCAGCACAGACTCCTTCCCTTTCTTTCTTTCTTTTCTTTCTTTCTTTCTTTCTTTCTTTCTTTCTTTCTTTCTTTCTTTCTTTCTTTCTTTCTTTCTTTCTCTCTCTTTCTTTCTCTCTCTCTCTTTCTTTCTTTCTTTTCTTCTTTCTTCTTTCTTTCTCTCTCTCTTTCTTTCCTTTCTTTGTTTTTCTTTCCTTCCTTCCTTCCTTCTTTCTCTCTCTCTTTCTTTCTCTTGCTCTTCTTCGTTTCTTTTTAGAAAGTGGGCATTGCTCTGTCACCCAGGTTTGAGTACAGTGGTGTGATCTTGGCTCACTGCAGCCTCAACCTACTGGGCTCAAGCAATCCTCCCACCTCAGCCTCCCTAGTAGCTGGGACCACAGACATGAACCACCATGCCCAGCTAATTTTTGATTTTTTTGTAGAGGTGAGAGTCTTCCTATGTTGCTCAAACTGATCTTTAGACTACCGGGTTCAAGCGATTCTCCCACCTAAGCCTCCCAAAGTCCTGAGATTGCAGGCATGAATCACTGTGCCAAGCCACAGAGGCTATTCTTAACCCTCTTCTGTTACTTATACCATCCAATACACTCCAGTGATTTTACTACCACACCTGGAAGATGTGGCTTGTCAGTGATTTTTTTACAGTCCTGGAATGGGTTTGTGTTGAGACATCCTTAGTCTCTCAGTTCCTTATACCTGGCTGTTTCTTCATTAGCTCAGATGTAACAAACATGTAAGAACTCACAGATTCATGAGACCTTAGAGAACATTGAATCCACTTATGAACAACGAATGTTGCGTATATTTCTGTGATTTCTAAGTACAATGTTAAACAGATGCTGTGAATAACTAAATCACTCTCAAGGTTTAAATGAGACCACTTAAAAGGAACATTAACTATTTCAGAACCAAAATAGGAGATTCCTTCAGTTAAAAAATAACTTACTGACACAAATAAAACTTGCATACATATAATATGCTTTTTCACTATGCAAATACATATAAATATTGCAACTATAGCATTTTATATATGAAAGACAATCTGCTTATATTTTAGTTCATTTTTTGACAAGTCTTTATAAATAGGAATACTTCCATTTATGACGTTTACCATATACCAGACATGATTATGAGACATTCACAGACACTATCTCATTTAGTCTACTAAAAAACTCAGTTCAGATATGATCCCTTCAGAGAGTCCCTTCCTGGCCTCTCTGAATTAGTCACCTTCAGTTGCTCTGCCATGACCTTTATCACTACCTGTAATTTTTATTTATTTGGCTTATGTGTTTACTGTGACACTCCCCACCAACTCTTTCCCCATCTCAATTAAATTGTGTGCTCCAGATAGCAAGTACTATTTTGCCTTGCATACTTCGGTATCCACAGTTGCTAGACTAGTGACACACGGCAAGCATTCCATAAATATTTATTGAATGACAGAATAAATGAAAAACTTAATATAGATGAGAGCCCCGAAGCCCAGAGAGGCTAAAAAGTTCAGACCCCAGAGCTGGTATGGTAAATAGCAAAACTCATGTGAATTCTTGTCTTTTATCCACTAGGCGATATCGTCCTTTATTTTATGTGGGCTGTAGAAGGTTGACATATCTTGCCTGTAGGGAAACCACTCTCTAGATAGGGAAGGAAGCCATTCCCTTCTAGTCAACAAGTACCTATTAACCCTTACTAGGCAATTTATTAAGCACTAGGAACACAGACATACACAATACAAACAGTACAGGCCAGCATGGAGCTTTTTGTCTAGACCCTTGAGTAGAGAAGACAGATATTATAGGTAATAACAAGTGAGATAAGTGTTTTTGAAAAGGAGTGTGCAAAGATAGAAAAGAATAGCAAGGTAATCCAACCAAGTGAAGGGGGTCAGGGAAGCCTGACTGTGGAAGGGAATGTAGCTTGTCAAAAAAACCAAGGGAAATAACAGGTGAAGGTCATATAGTGGTGAGAGCAAGAATGGCAGGTGGTAAAGAGAGAACAGCCTTGAAGATGATAACTGCAAATAATAATTACATATGATGAAGAGTGATGTGTTCTAACCAAGGTGGATTACAGTGCTATTGGAGTTAGGAGAATGGTAAGATTCTCATTATTATAGGGTAAGCTTTATGAAGTTATTATACTGACATATATAATGACTTTGAGGGCTGAAAGAAAATAAATATATTGAAATGGGAAGGAGCATCCAGTTTCCTGAATCTTTCTTAATTTCTCCTTTTGAGTGAGTAATACATTCCCATGCTTTTACATATGTATAATGCCTAAAACTGTACAGTATCTCATTTCCACCACTGTTTCTCACCCATCCAATCCCCAACCCCCACACTACCATAGGTAATCTCTTTTATTAGTTTGTTTGTATCCTTTCAGAATTACTTTATGTAAGTAGAATTATAAATATAAATGCTTATCCCTAAAACTTTTACCGTACGATATAGCATACTGTATACACCATTCTATACATTCTATACTTAACAACATGTCTCGGAAGGCTTCCCATATCAGCACATAAATGACTTCCTCATTTTTTTCACAGCTGCTCAGTGTTCATATGGATGTATAATTTATGTAATCTTTTATTGATGAGCTCCTGGAATGTTTTCAACTTTTGTCTATCAAATAGTTTTACAGATATGGCAGCTTATAATTATACAAATATATTTATAATTTAAAAAGCTATTGCCAAATTGTCCTCAATGGAGGTTATATGAAAATGCCTCCAAATGGTTAGATTTAACTACATAACTAATAATGAAGCTAGAGAAGCGAATGAAGTATTTTTTTTTAAAGACACCACTCATGTACTTGATCATTTCCAAGAAAACACTAGGTACAACTAAAAGTTAGAAATGGAAAATTGTGTTGTATGTTGGCTCAGGTACGGATCCAAATTTTGTGAGGCTTGAAGGATATGCAATTGGGAGAGCCTTCTTTAAGAAAAATAATAAGAAATTACAAAATGTAAAATTAGCAAACAGAGCTTTGGAAGGGACTCATGAGAGAGAGCTTTGGAAGGGACTAAAGTGTAATCTTCATTTGTTTTGTGGCAGATCTGCTCTGCGTAAGACCTATATACACACATGTGAAGGAGAACAAATTACTCATCCTTTTCACCTGGGAGAACCAGGTTCAAAACAGGTGGACCACTGCCCTCGGCTACATGTCATTGAGAATAATTCTACTGGCCTCAGTGCTTTCAGCTCCATAATGTACGTAATATTTCCCTAAATGAATTCATTCAATTTATGTGACACCTTTCATCTTAGAAATCCCAAAGACCTTATAGGTAGTTTTTTTTTTTTTAAGACAGGGTCTCACTCTGTCACCCAGGCTGGAGTGCCGTGGCACAATCACAGCTCACTGCAGCCTCGACCTCCCAAGCTCAAGGGATCCTCCCACCTCAGCTTCCCAAGTAGCTAAGACTACAGGCATGTGCCACCATGCCCAGCTTATTTATTTATTTATTAGAGACAAGGTCTTGCTATATTTCCAGGGCTGGTTTTGAATACCTGGGCTCAAGTGATCTTCCCGCTTCAGCCTCCCAAAGTGCTGGTATTACACCTGTGAGCTACCAATATTAACCATATGACCGTATAACCAATATTAGCCATATGACCATGCTGTAGAGAAAACTGTAACATTATAAAGATAATTCCCTAGGAAGAATTCAAAGGGCCCTCATCAATCTCATCTATCCTGATAATACATGTCAAAGTTGCAGATGACAAGTGGTTCTCATTGGGAAATGTCTTCTTATATAAAGTTTTAAAAAGATAAGCTGATGAATTGCATGTAATGATCCGAAGTTAATTATCTATCTCTGTAATAGGCAGCAGCTTGTTTGTCTGTTTCCACGTTCTATGGGTTCCTTAGGCTGGCACCTTTATGGCCCCTCTGGAAAGAGAAGACGGTCAGCTGATGACCGTACAAGAGAAAACAGGAGCGGAGTAAGGAAGAGGAAATAAAGGGATGCAGAGCCAGGGTTAAGAGACAACAGAATTAACTAGTGTGGTTTTAATTAAAAACAAAGGGAGAGCTAATAGAGTGATAGGAGAAGACTTGGAAGGACTGCTGTCGTCCCACCAACACCAGCCCACAAACCTGTCCTTCAAACTAGGGCACTTTGTTTCACAATGAAGATAAACTTACAGAAAAAAAGAAAAAAAAAGTGAAAATCAAGATTAAAAGAATATATAGCATGGAATAAAAATTAAGAAATACGGAACGCCTGCAAACAAGATGAAGGTTTTAGTGGAACTGACTTCATTTAACAGAAAAAGACTCACTTTTGATATTTAAAACCTAGGCATTATCCAATTAAGTGAGACTTGAAAGGAGTCAGTATCCAGCCACCTGCATTGCAAATTGTAGAGGTCCTATGATGAACTTTAAGTCACGCTGACCTTTAGCCGAATGTACCTCATAAGCTGAGTTTCATGTTTGTTGCAGGTGTTCAAATGTCCACAGTTGAGTTCTAGGTTTGTGGTGAACAGATTTGGTAACTTCTTGTTAGGCAGCATCTGCTGCTGCTCTTGCTTCTTTATTTTACTTATTTTATTTTATTTATTTTTTGAGACAGAGTTTCAGTCTTGTTGCCCAGGCTGGAGTGCAATGGCACGATCTCGGCTCACTGCAACCTCCGCCTCCCAGGTTCAAGTGATTCTCCTGCCTCAGCCTCGTGAGTAGCTGAGATTACAAGCATACACCACCACACCTAGCTAATTTTTGTATTTTCAGTAGAGACAGGGATTCACCACATTGCTCAGGCTGGTCTCCAATTCCTGGCCTCAAGTGACTCTCTCACCTCAGATCCTCTTGTCTTGGCCTCCTGAAGTGTTGGGATTACAGACATGAGCTACTGTATCTGGTCGGAGTGCTTCATACATAAGCAAGACAGCTGAAGCCCTAGAAGCATGCATTTGGATTGTGGTGTGGGGATGGGAAGGAGAGGCAAAAAGGAGAGTGAGGATGTCTAACTATTCATCCTGGACTTGGCCACATTTTTTATTTTTATTTTTATTTTTGATACAGTCTCACTCTGTTGCCCAGGCTGGAGTGCAGTGGTGTGATCTCAGCTCACTGCAACTTCTGCCTCTTGGGTTGAAGCGATTCTCTGCCTCAGCTTCCCAAGTAGCTGGGAATACAGGTGCAAGCCACCATGCCTGGCTAATTTTTGTATTTTTAGTAGAGTTGGGGTTTTGCCATATTGGCAAGGGTGTCTTGAATTCCTGACCTGAAATGATCTGCCTGCCTCGGCCTCCCAAAGTGCTGGGATTACAGGTGTGAACCACCAGGCTCAGCCTTGGACTTGGCTATTTCTAAGACTTTCACTCTTTATATTGTTTATATTTTAATTAATTAATTATTATTATTATTTTTAACAGAGATGGAGTCACACTATGTTACCCAGGCTGGTCTCAAAGTCCTGGGTTTATGTAATCCTCCAAACTCAGCCTCCCAAAGTGTTGGGATTATAGGCGTGAGCCACTGCACCTGGCCGATATCATTCTTATTTTCACCTTCACTGTCTATGCTTAAGAAATGAGAGTTTTCATTTGAAAGTGTTTGCTTTTTATCTCTGGATTTGTTGTTGTTATTGAAAGTTTTATGTATGTTTAAAATTCAATGTTCTGAAGAAGTAACATTTACATGTTTAACTGCAGGATTGATTATACTAGCAAATGACTGGAAACGACCTAAATATTATCAACAGAAGTGTAACTTAAATTATAGCACAACCATATCATGGAATGTTATAGCTGTAAAATCAAACAAGGAAGTGCTCTGGATAATCGGTGTGCAAATTCAATCTCCCATTTTGTTCTCTTATCTACTAATTTCCCACACCCCTCATAGGTAATTTCTTATAGATTTTTCCAGAGTTTCTTTATACATGAGTAAATACAAATGTAGATTCTTACTTTCTCCTCCTTTTTATATGAAAAGTAGGATACTTTATATACTGTTCTGTCCCTTATCTCACTTAATAATATACCTTAAATCTCTTTCCAAGATAGAGCCTTTCATTTGTTTAAAATCTTCTTTCACATCTTGTAGTAACATTTTAAAGTTTTCTTTATGTAGGTCTTGTACATTTCTTAGGTTTATTCCTAGATATTATACTGTTTTATGGCTTTTGTAGTCTTTCCATTCTATCTTTTAATTAGTTGTTGTCATTACATATGTCTTAATATCTATTAACTCTTAATATCTGTTAATTAACTCTTTGCCCTTTTACTTTTTTCTTGATTTTAAAATATTTTTACCATCTCTGATTAAGTTGAACAAATCATACTCTTTTTGGCCCAGGTTTATCTTTGCAGTACAAAGCTCTATATTGAGATTTTGGTGTCCCAATTGCTGTAAGCCACAGTGTGCTCAGGGCTTCTCACAATAAGATATTCTTCCTTACAGTCAAAGAATAATTCTAATTCAGAGACTAACTGTTAAGGGCACTGCTGGACTGGAGCTTAATGAAAACTATGACATAATTTCACAAAAACTGTTCTGTTCATTTACTACAACACATCTAGTGTGTATCTTTCACAGACGTTTGCTTTGCAGTTGAACTACAGTCTATAATTCCTTGGTGCTCACAGCCCACTGTACCTCACATTTTCAGGAACCTGAAGGAAAAGCTTTTCATGTATTTAGTTTGGGGTCAGCTCAGCACCTGGGAGGCCATCTGTCTGTAACATCTTCCTGCACAACTATCTGAACTTCGTACTCTCATAATGACATACAATTTCAATGCAATACAATTACAAAAAATGTTTTCCATTCCTGTATTACTTGTAGGCAGTCATAATTGGCCAGAGGGGACAAATATTATCAGATCTGTTACATAATTTCTACTGCTCTGAAGCTGTAAGTGGGTGGCTTTTAAGTGGGTCAATCTTAGATAGTTATTTTCCAAAAATTTGGAGGCAAAATGTCATTCAATCAAAACCCAGATATTTGTGACCAAGTATCATTCCCTTTCGATAAAAAAAACCCTACATTTTCATAATAGTCTACAATAACTGCTCCCAAGTTAGAGCAAAAATATTTTCAAAGTCAGGTTTCCATTATTTAGGGGAAAATTATAAGGTGTGTGACTCTTCCTAGGTCATATTTCTCTCTCAATGCCTCTTTTCCAGTTATTTCAGATTTCACTGGCAGCTTCATCAGAGCCCACTAGGGAGAAATGAATATCAGGAGATTTGAAGAACTGGTTGAAGAATCACAGTGTTAGAACTCATCTAATCCAATCTCCTCATTTCACAGGTAAAGTAACCGAGGAAAAGAACGGTTAAATGACTTGCCCAACAACATGCAAGGACTTCCAAGAGACCAGGATTGCAGGCTGTCTCTTGCTTTCCAGTCCATCATTCCTTCTCCCACATCATGATGCACCTTCCTAGGCATGAATGAGAAAATGTGCCGGTAATTATTATTGACAAAGATGTGATAACTACCAGTGAAGCTCCAGACACACACGCAACACTTCTCCAGTGTTTCCTTTTCCTATTTGGCAATCTCATTCACTCTTGTATTTGTCATTACCACTGTGTAATCAATGACTCAAACGAGTATAGCTAGCCCTGGCCTCTTCTATGTATACCATTGCCTTTACTATAGCTCCACCCACCTAATTTCACTGACGACTCAAATGACATCTTGTTGAAACTGAGCTTATATTTAATTTCCACTAAATGTGCTCTTTTTGTATTTCCTATTTTGGTTTTGGCTCAATAATCACCCAGTTATCTAAGTCCTCACCTTACCCTTCACATCCAATTTATTTTTAATTTCTGTGGTTCCGTTACCTAGGTATTTCTCATGTTTTCTCATCTTTTCATTTTTATTTACATGTTACTTCTCACCTATACTCTGTATCTTTTCAATTTTTTCTACACACTACCTTCAGAGTCATTTTTCCAAAGGGTGAATATTCTCTTGCTATGCTTCTGTCTAAAACTCTTTGCTATCTTTTACGTGTCCATTAAATCATGCCCATACAGTATGATTATTATTTTCTTTCTTTTTTATTTTAGATTTGGGGGTACATGTGCAGGTTTGTTATATATTGTGTGATGCTGATGATATATTGTGTGATGCTGAGGTTTGAGCTTCTAATGATTCTGTTGCCCAGGTAGTGAACGTACTGCTTGATAGGTAGTTTTTCAACTCTTTTCTCTCTCCATACTTCCCCACTTTTGGAATCCCTAGTGTTTATTTTCCCTTCTTTGTGTCCTTGTGTAGCCAATGTTTAGCTCTCATTTGTAAGTAAGAATATATAATATTAGGTTTTCTGTTCCTGAGTCAATTTGCTTAGGATTGTTGCATCCATGTTGATGCAAAGGACATGATTTTGTTCTTTTTTATGGCTGTATAATACTCCAGGATGTAGATATACCACATTTTCTGTATCCAATTCATTGTTCATGGAGACTTGGGTTGATTTTATGTATTTGCTACTGTGAATAGCACTGCAATGAACATAACAAGTGCAGGTGTCTTTTTTGGTAGAATGATTTATTTTCCTTTGGATATATACCCAGTAATGGGACTTATCAGATTATTTAAGATTCTTCATAATCTGTCCCGTTTGCCTAGCTTCATCTCCCACCATAACTTTTCAACATTAGGTTCTATAAATACAAAAATGCTTGCAATTCTTTTAACTTAAGCTATTTCATGCCTCTGTGTCTTTACACATGCAGCTCCCTCTGTCTAAACTATTACCTTCTGCTCACCTTTCCTACATGTCCACTGTTATCCTCATATTGATCCTTTAAGATGCAGTTTAAGAATCAACCCCTCAGTGAAGACTATAGGCAGGGTTTATTATTTTTTTTTTTTGGATCCTTCCCTGTGCCTTGTACATACTTCTTTTGTTACTTATCACATCACATCATAACTCCTTATTTACACATCACTGTGGTATTTGTTATTATTATTATTATTATTAACTTTTTTAGAGACAAAGTCTCACTCTGTCATGTAGGCTGGAGTGCATGGCTCACTGTAACCTCGACCTCCAGGGCTTAAGAGATCCTCCCACCTCTATGTCCCTCCTGAGTACCTGGGACTACAGGGACATACCACCATACCAAGTTAATTTTTTAAAAATGTTTCATATTGACAAGGATCTCACTATATTGCCCAGGCTGGCCTCAAACTCCTGGCCTCAAGCAATCCTCCCACCTCAGCCTCCCAAAGTGCTAGGATTACAGGCATGAGCCACCATGCCCAGCTTGTGGTATTTATCTTTGCCTTGAGAATTGGCAATGTTCCTCAATTAATAGAAGAACAAATAAATGGGCACACATAATAGAGAAACATTTTATGGTCAGGTGTAACCTGGTATACTTAGAACATCCTGAAAATAATACTATTTGGTCAGTGCTGCTTGGAATGGACTCATTGCCCAAGCTTTATAGAACTAAAGTGTTTTAAATTTATAGAATTTTGACTTATTCCTCTGTCTGAGAACAACGGTGGGACTACCAACCATTCTGGGGCCAGGCGAGGATAAGGCCTGCCTGCACTTTCATATAACCCCTCTTGCTTTCAGCCTGATGCCTCATCCCTGCTTTCCAGAATGTCAGCTCTTCCTGAATCTGGACCCCTACCGTTCAATTTCTCAAAAATTAGCCTCTGGACTCCAGCGGGCAGGGGCAGGGGCAGGGTAGAGGGTAGGAGTTTTCACCTGGCTCTGTGGAGAGGTGGAGGGAATGTGATGGGAAATCTTACACAGGTTTGAACCAATTCCCCTGTTTCCAGCCCCACCTGGCAGAACCCATCTCTCCCAGTCCTGAGCCTTTACTGGCGTTTTGTGCACATCAGCGTGCTTCTCTGATTAGACTCCAGGAAGTCATGGAGACAAATATTTGTGGTGACTCTGCTGTGTGTAATCAGCAATCTCCCTATCTAGATGCAGTCTCGCTCTGTCGCCCAGGTTGGAGTGCAGTGGCGCAATCTCGTCTTACTGCAACCTCTGCCTCCTGGGTTCAAGCAATTCTCCTGCCACAGCCTCCTGAGTATCTGGGATTATAGGCGCTCGCCACCAAGCCCGGCTAATTTTTTGTATTTTTAGTAGAGATGGGGTTTCACCATGTTGGCCAGGCTGGTCTTGAACTCCTGACCTCATGATCCACCCACCTTGGCCTTCCAGAGTGCCAGGATTATAGGCATGAGCCACTGTGCCCGGCCAGCTAAATTTTTTTTTTTCAATTAAAAAGAAAGGGTTCTATGGTCACAGAAGGTTGGGAAATGCTGCTTGCAGTAAATCCCCATAGGGTTCTTACAATGAACATTAGCCTCTGGAAGGCCCTGAGGAGTTCTTCACGAAAGGAAAAAGGCAAAAACGAGAAAACGACACCTGGATTTCCCACTTTCCTTCAAGTAAGGCCTGTTAGCATCCTGCGGAACTAGTGTTCTATGGACCATAAACTGGCAACTGCTTTCTACCCAGGCCTTGACAGTTGAAGCTTGTCTTTGGTACTGACACAACTTTCAGAATTTTATAGTGAAAGATATGTTTAGTTATAAACATTCGTTGTGAATTTTTAAATCCTTTTCTCTCAAATAACATCTCACAGTGGAAAATAAAAAAATTATAGAATTTTAATAACTATAATTTAAAATGATTATGATTCACATCTACCTTACCCTTTCATTGAATCATGAGTTTGTTTCCTCACTATGAAATCATTACATATAATTATCTCCAGATGACAAAATAGTCATTTCAGCACAATGTGCAGATATGGAAAAGACATCTTACGTTTAATCTCTTTTTCAGTAAGGTATTTAGCAGAGTATTTTATGTATTTGTAGCAGCATTAGTTAGCATCCATAGCTCTACCAATCTTTCGTCAGATTTTGTTGTACATTTGTTAAGATGTTCTGGATTTCTATCTAGGCTTTAAGAACATAAATGGATGAGGCTATTATATATTAACTCATAAATCAGATACATGGGGTTAAATATGGAGTTTACTAAATTAAATAGGGATATTTAGCTAATTGCAACACTAGCCTAGGGATTGGCTAATGTTTCATTTCAGGACTTCCTATAAATTTTTACCAAGGTACACGTTAAAAGATTAATGATTTTGTATTCCAGGGGAATCTAGATGCTCACCTCCTACAAAGATAAAATTTATTTAAATTACTAATTATACCTATATCTTGCATTTTACTCCATTATATATTGTTTTAAATAATTTAATTTTAATAAGACTTCTACATAACTTTGGAGTTTGTGCCAATTGTAAGCAATAGCTTCTAGCCCTTCCCTTCATTTTGCTGTCTATGGCAGGGATTAAGAGCTACCAAGTTTGGTAAGCAAGCAGGGAGTGTAAAGAGTATTGAGCCCCCATCACAAAGACTTGGTTGGATCGAACCCTGGTTGTTCCACTGACTAGGCTTTTGCTCTTAAGCAAGTAACCTAACCTTGTAGTTTTATTTCCTTCATCTTAATGGCAATAATAACACCTGCCTTACTTCCTCAGAGGGTTATTTTACAGATTGGATGAAAATAAATGAGAGATATGAAGACTTGGGCTCAGAAAATGGGCAAGAGCAAAGGAAGTTCAGGTAACCAGAACCAGAGTCAATACACCATATTGAACCACTGCATCAAAGACACTGCTGCTGCCACCAGCAGCCCTGGATATGCTTACTTTGGACTACCATCGCTGCTGGCCCTGAGTCAGGCTTGTAGAGCATCATTGCTGCTGTTGCCTCGGCCAGCACTGCCAGAATGAATTATAATATTACCTTATTAAGTCTTAACTCAAGCTGCAAGCAAGCCTAGAAATGTTTGTATTAGGCCTTTTTGTATTTTATAATAGGAGATTGGCCTATGATCTTAGTCATAGGCCAGTGAAAAGGAGACTGTCAGATTCAGGAAAGGATTAAGGCATTAGGCTCACAACATCTCTTTCTTGAACTACTGCCATGGTTTCCTAACTGGTGTCACTGCCTCCAGCCTTGCTCCCCTCCAGCCACCCTCCCTACCAGCATCAGAGTTTCCTTTTCAAAGGAAAATCTAATTTTGCTACTGTTCTGTGTAAAGCCTTCAATGACCCCGCTCTTCTCAATGCCTAGATAAATGCAAACTTATTCTAATATGCTACAAAACCTTCTAATCAGGTGTTCATCCCCCTAGACATATTCTTCTGTACTTCCCATCCTCCAGTCAACCCTTCTGCCTGGCTGAAATACTGGTTTTCCCAGTGAGTCATGCTGTTTAATGCCTCTTTGTCTTCCCTTTTATAAAAAGGAGAACTATGAAGGAATTAAAAAACAAAAGATGAGCATCTTTCTTCAGAAAAGGCCAGCATTGTGGGGTCTTCCAGACAGGGAGGGAAGGAAGGGAAGGTTCTTCCCAGGTTAAGGCTGAGGCTGAGACCAATGGAAGAGAATTCTGATGGCACGCTGCTGCAGATGGAGGCACAGCCAGCTTGTGATCAGTAGAGAGGACCGCTGAGCCTACCCAGTACACAAAGTCCACGTGGCAGAGGGCAGGGTCCTGTGTCAGGGAGCAGCAAGTAGCCGATGAAGGAAACTCATCTCTCCATCCTATTTTTGGGGATGAGTGTAACCCTGGGATGGTTGTTTTGACCCATGGAGGAGAGAAAGCTCCTCAAATGAATACAACAGAATATTTTGCCTAATGAACAATGATTTCAGGTCAAATTATATTTAATTTGAAGACTGTGTACTTGTGGACCAGCAATCAATCATCATGACAGTACATGCTCATGTTGTTCCTCCACTTGTAGAAACAACCTGTCAAGCTTAAGTAATGAGATTCAGAAAATATGATTAGGTATAGAGCTTATTCAAGCACAAAGCTTACCACCAGGAAACACTCCAAACAAATGGGGTCAGTGTTTCAAAGTGAAGTTAATGTTTCACTTATATAAGCAGAGACAGAGAAATTTTAGCAGAATTACATTTTCTATACAAGACAAGTGCAAACAGTATTGTGATTTGATTGGTTACAAAATGTTATATTTGCTCCATTCTATGAGTGATCTTCAGGGTGGGGAGAGTTTTATCTCTGGTGCCATTTGGTCTTCTTAATGATTTACAGGGAAAAAAAAAGTCAGAAGTTGCAGCTGTGCATCAGGTGACTCAGACCACATAGCTGTATTTCTCTCAAGGCTGGAATACTTTAAGTTTGAATTATTTAAGCTTAAGTTTGAATTATTTAATTTCACATTTCTCCCTTTTCATTATTTTTAATAAAGCATAGTAGATGTACTCAAACGGTTTCGGCTCCTTTTATATTTGGGAGTTTAGTCCCACGTCACTAGAAAGGGTTATTCCCACAGTGTCGAGTCACACAGCAGGGGAAATACGTCAAGCTATAAAGCTGATGGGATATTGGCTAAATTTAATGCAATATGAAGGAAGTGATTTTGTGACCTGAGTCAGGCTATGTGGCTGCAGTTAATGTAATTCTATGAACAACCATTATTTTAGATTTTTCAGCTCTGCATTGACTTGTGAACAAATGCCGCAGCAGCAATAAAGACAAAAACAGGACAAAACTGAACAAATGATTATGTTTCCAAAAATAAGTAACAGCTTCTGCCACCAAATTCCCCAAGATCCAAACTAGCTGCTTAGCTGATCATTTAGACTGTTGGATCTGAAAGGTTAGTTGGGTTTTTATATCAACCATTAATTTAGTGATATTATCTGGATGATAGACACTCAGTTTTTATGATAGCGTAGGTTCCCCCTTGGGCAGCAGTGAGTATGTCTAAAGCCATATGGTTTTACAATGCAGCCTTTTTTTCTTTTTTGAGATGGAGTCTTGTTCTGTCACCCAGGCTGGAGTGCAGTGGCCCGATCTTGGCTCACTACAATCTCCGCCTCCTGAAACCAAGTGATTCTCCTGATTCAACCTCCTGAGTAGCTGGAATTACAGGTGCCTGACACTACACCTGGCTAATTTTTGTATTTTTAGTAAAGATGGATTTCACCATGTTAGTCAGGCTGGTCTCAAACTCCTGACCTCAGGTGATCTGCCTGCCTCAGCCTCCCTAAATGCTGGAATTACAGGCTTGAGCCACTACACCAGGCCAAATGCAGCCTTTCTCATAGGAGCAGCTTCATTGTTTAATAGCAAGATACCCAATACAGCTATTATTTAGGACCTTTTGGTTAGGGCCTCTGCATGCCAAATGACATCTTCAATACCCAGATGTGGTAGAGAGATGGAAGCAAAACAGTTATACCAATGGAACAAAGAAAAAACACAAGACTGTAAATGAAGAAGATCTGTGGGGTTTGAAAGGGTACTCTTTGACCTTAGGCCTAGGCATAAACCAAAAACACCATCCTAACTGTCCTGGGGGTAACCTTGGCCATTGTATTTGTCCAACCATGAACTGTTATAAGAAATACCTGACACTGGGTAATTTATAAAGAAAAGAGGTTTAATTGGCCCACAGTTCTGCAGGCTGTACGGAAGCATGGCGGCATCTGCTCAGCTTCTAGGGAGGCCTCAGGAAAACTACAATCATGACAGAAGGTGAAGGGGGAGCCAGCATTTCACATGGCCAGGAGCAGAAGGAAGCATGAGAGGTGCTACACGCTTTTAAACAGCCAGATCTCATGAGAATTCACTATTTCCACAACAGCACCAAGGGTGATGGTGTTAAACCATGAGAGACCAGCCCCATGATCCAATTATCTCCTACCAGGCCCCATCTTCAACACTGGGAATTATAGTTCGACATGAAAAAACTTGGGCAAAGATACAGATCCAAACCATACCAGCCATAGATGGGTGCCGCACAGCCAAGGCGTTCTGTTTGGAGCTGGCTGGCCATTAAATACCCAGTTGCTGTGTCCATTCAGTGGCATGCCAGTACTTTCTAATATAATTTCATAAACTTTTCCCTTTGTGAGTGGCCAAAAGGCTACTACCAGTCAATTTTCAAGACTCAGTTCCAATATGCAGATAAAATTGTGAAAGAATTGAGAAAACTGTTAAGATTAGTTATCTCTGGGCAAGGAGAGCAAGGGTGAGCATGAGAGGGACTTTTCGCTGTATAGCCTTCTCTGCTATTTGCATATCTCACAATATTAGTGTATTATTTTTATAATTGGATTTTCAAAAGTTAGAGAAATGGGGGTGTTTTGTTATTTTGGTTAAAAATGAGTTAAAATGTCTTTTAAAGAAGGTGCAAAAGCCATGTGGGAAATAAAAAGTAAAAATACCTTAAGTGGTTTTAACAAATTATTGTCTTAAACATCATTGAGAGCTGTTGTCTCATCTAAAATGTACTCATTAACTTGTCAAAGGATAAAATAAATAAATAAAGAGCATTTGTATGTCCTTTGTATATGCAAAGCAATTCTCTCATCCACCGTTAGTGCCCCATCAACCTTCCTCTTCCATTCCTCCCTGACTATGGGACGTGTCCAGGCTTCTGAACTGGATGCACCAGGTTGTCCTGTTAGTCTTCCTACCATATGTACCCTCGATATTATACCATATTCTTCTCTTCAAATGTGAATCAGGTATATTTGATCATTTGATTTGCAGAAATAATGAAAGACAGGTATTACCACTTTGCTGATGAGGAAAGACTGGAGTTTTCTATGGAGCTAGGATGAGGATCCTGGTCTACTAACCACGAAGGACTTTTTCTCTATTTCTCCCATGCTGCCTCATCTCTCAGATTGTTAGGCCTGGACTCCCCAGCCACCATGCATGCATTCCATTTTTTCAGTGTGATTATTGTGATACTGTAAACATAGCTCCCTAATTCTCATCCAATGCTATGTCAGAGTACTCTGCTCTTTTCCTAATAACATAAAAAATTGAATATGTTTACATATATTCAAATTGAGTGAGAGAGAGAGAGAGATTTTTTTCCCCCTAACCAGGTTGTAAGCTCAATTAGAGCAAGGACTATATGTTACCCATCATGACTCTATGCCCATTTAGTACCTGGCATATAGTAGGCATGCAGTAAATATTTGTTGAATGAATGAATGAACACCAGCTACTTTGTTGGTTCCTCCTGTTTCCATTGCAGAATTCTTTAAACTAACTTGAACGGAGAAGGAAATTGGTTGAGTCAGGTATCTAGGAAGTTCAGGAATCAGTTGGCTTCAATCATAGCTCCATGGAGGTTAGGTTCTACTTCTCTTCTTCCTACCCCTTCCACTTTTCTCCTTCTTTTTCCTCTTTCCTTCCTCCCCATTCTCCCTCTTTTTCTCTTCCTTCTCCTTCTCCTTTTGCTCCTCTGTCTCTGTCATTTTCTCCTTCTGCAACTGGACCTGCTCTACCTCCTCCATGCAGGGTAGTGAAGATGCCAGCTGGTAGCTCTGGGATCTCCTGCTCTAGCTTAGCATCTCAGGTGAAACAAATATATCTACCTCAACATCAGTATTTTAATTTTAGAAACAGATAATTTTAGGGTTGGCCAGGCCTGTGTCCTATGCTCCCAGTGTGGCTGGAGTGGGGGTAGGGTACAGTGATAGGCAGCCCCTCTGAAACCATGCAGAAGTGGGAAATAGTGGTTTCCCCAAGGAAGGGATGATGAAAATAACATATGTCTGCCATAAATATTTTCATAGGGAATTTTATTAAGAAGTAAAGAAGAGGCTGCTTTTAATATGAAGCAACTTCCTGTCTCTTGAATTGAAGCTCCTTGGATGGAGCTAAATTAAGACCTTTTGAATGGTTTGACTTAGATCGTAAACTTTTTAAAGATGAAGTACACTTTATTTTTTGAGTCTCAAGGTGTTAATAAGTCAAGTACAGTATTAAAGAGAAGCCCACTCACAACGTTTTACATCAGTCTGTTCAGCAAAGCAGAGGACAGCAAAACATTTTTTTTTGGTTTATTTTGGCTTCCAGCCAAATATGAACTTCAGAAATTTGCAGATAAACGATTTCAATGTTGGAGAGGAAATGTGCTGCTCAGTAACTACTATGGGATGCAGATCCCCATTTCATGTAGAAAAAGCTGCAAGCAATGTGCTCATTTGCTGTGCATATGGAAAAACACAGAATGCTCATCATTCACATGACTGCTAAAGCATTGAAAGTACTGATATTTCTGTACCCTCTATTCTTAAAGGGGGAAGTGGGTTTTCCGTTTTGAGCATTTGTTGATTTGTCCAGATTCTTGTGTTTGAAAGTTGTCTTCTGGGAAAGAAGTAATAATTTAAAAAAAAAAGACCAAACTTTTCTTACCCACTGCTCCTTCAAGGTACTTTACTTTTATACCCTTCCCATATTGGCATGACCTGTCTGAGAATGCAACAGCTTTTTGTTGTTATTGTTAATTTTTTTTTTTTTTTGAGATAGAGTCTCACTCTGTTGCCCAGGCTGGAGTGCAGTGGCATGATCTCAGCTCACTGCAACCTCTGCCTCCTGGGTTCAAGTGATTCTCCTGCCTCACCTCCTGAGTAGCTGGGATTACAGGCCCATGCTACCAAGCCCAGCTAATTTTTGTATTTTTAGTAGATACAGGGTTTCATTATGTTGGTCAGGCTGGTCTCAAACTCCTTACCTCGTGATCCACCCGCCTCAACCTCCTGAAGTGCTGGGATTACAGGCGTGAGCCACCGCACCCAGCCTGTTATTGTTAATTTTTAAACAAATATTTTTGTAGAGATGGGGTCTCGCTCTGTTGCCCAGGCTGGTCTCTAACTTCTGGCCTCAAGCAGTCTTCCCACCTCAGCCTCCCAAAGTGCTGGGATTACAGATGTTAGTCATTGTGCCTGGCCTTCAACATTTTTTATAAATAGAGAATGAGTGTGATAAGTATTCTATTCAGCTGCCCAATAATGCCCAATAATGTAGTCAGATCAGATACCTAATTGCAGCTGGAAAGTATAATATGGAAAGTATTAAGTGGGTTTTTTTTTTTTGTCACAGTTCTTTTTTTTTTTTTTTTATTAAGAGATGGGGTTTCACCATGTTGGCCAGGATGGTCTTGATCTCCTGACCTTGTGATCCACCCACCTCAGGCTCCCAAAGTGCTGGGATTACAGGCGTGAGCCACCGCGCCCGGCCTAGGTCTTTTTTTTTAATATAAACTTGATCTTAAGGAGAAGAAATAGTGAACTTCTCTACTTTTTAAAGTTATTAATATATATGATGAATAAGAAAATACTGACGGAAATGAAAACAACCTCACATCCTGTACTTCCTGACATCCTCTTTCGATTTTGTAAAGTTTCCTGTCATTATTTTCCAGTGTATTTATTTTTAAGGAAGTGTCTTTAGCAGGAAGAAAGACAAGCACCACTTTCCTCCTCCACCTCTCTCTCTCTCTCTCTCTCTCTCTCTCACACACACACACACACACACACACACACCTCAGAGATTTAGCAATTTTGCAGCATTATTATTCTACAATTCAGCAACCAGGACCTATTTCTAGGTGGACACAAAGATGTGGGAAGCAGTGGAGTGAAGCTTCAGCACTAAAGGAAAAGCAATAGGTACCATGTCCTAGATCTCCACATTTATTCACAGTGAAGGTGTGATGAGATACACATGCCACAATTATCATTATTTATTGTTGTTAAGCTACCATTGAGCTATTGCTAGGTATTATGTACTAAATGCTAAGTGTGCTGTGCTAAGTCCTAAGTATTTTACACACACACACACACATACACACACATACACACACACACACATATTGCAGGTTTGTAATATGCCCGCAATTTTTTTTTTTGAGACAGATTCTCACTCCATGGCCCAGGCTGGAGTGCAGTGGCATGGTCTTGGCTCAGTTCAACCTCCGCCTCCTGGGTTCAAGTGATTCTCCTGCCTCAGTCTCCCAAGAAGGAGCTGGGACTACAGGCACCTGCCACCACACCCAGCTAATTTTTTTGTATTTTTAGTAGAGACAGGGTTTCACCATATTGGCCAGGCTAGTCTCAAACTCCTTACCTTGTGATCTGCCCACCTCGGCCTCCCAAAGTGCTGGGATTACAGGCGTGAGCCACTGCACCCCACCTCTTTTTCTTTTCTTTTTTTTAAGAGACAGGATCTTGCTCTGTTGTCCAGGCTGGAGTGCAGTGGCACAACCATAACTCACTGCAGCCTCCACCTCCTGGTCTCAAGAAATCCTCCTGCCTTAGCCTCCTGAGTAGCTGGGACTACAAGCATGCACCACTGCACCTGGATCCATGATTCTTAATATTAGAGTTTCTGCTGTGGGTTAAGCCTGCGTTTCTAGTGTTCATGACCCATTAGTAAATTATGAAATTAATTTAATGAGTAGAGATAAATTTAATTCCATAATATCTTTGTGAGGTGAATTATATTATCCTCATCTGACAGATGAGGAACATCAGACCTTAGAAGGTTAAGTAACTCACCCAAGTTCACAGAGCTTGTTAAATGTAAAATTGCATTTGGGGTCGTGCTGTCTCCAAAACCTTGCCTTAACTACTAAGGCTATACTGTACCATTTAGCATCTCACAATAATTCTGGGCATATCACACCACAACTATAACTATATATAGAAGAAAACTTATTTCCTATCTTATAAGAGAGAAAATAGGGTTTGTAAATTAGTAACCAGCCTGCATTGTGCTGAATATAGGCTTAAAAGTCTAATATGTATATGTGTGTGTGTGTGTGTGTGTGTGTGTGTGTATCAATTAAAGTGTGGGGGAAAAACATTTGCAGAACTCAGTACCATTTACAAAAACATTAAAATTCACTGGCATGTAAAATTCATGAAGGACTTAGTCAATTTTCTGCTGTTATAGCAGAATACCAGAGACAGGTAATTTATAAAGAAAAGAAATTTATTCTGTTCATGAATCTGAAGGCCAGGAAGGCTGAGAGCATAGTGGCAGCATCTGACAGAAGTCATTCCATGGCAAAAGAATGAATGACAGAAGGGAGCACACGAAGCAGAAAGAAAACTGAGGCCAGGCTCACCACTACTAACCCATTCCCACAATGACAACATTAGTCCATTCACGACGACAAAGCCCTCATGTCATAATCACGTCTTAAAGGCCCCACCTCTTAATATTGCTACAATGGCAATTAAGTTTCCAAAACATGAACTTTGGGAGATGTGCTAACCATGGAGTTGACCGACTTCTAAGGCAAGAGTTTCTTACTTTAAAAAAATGCATAATAATAATATTTTGTATTTACATAGTGCTTTCCAGTTTATACAGAGTTTTTCTAGATATCATATGACTTTCAAACATGCTCTGGACTTTATATGTGTGGCCTTTGTATGGTACAGGCTGTAAAAGTGGTTCTAGCTGATAACAAGTAGTTATCAGTAAGAAAGCGAACACATTTTTACCACAATCCAAAAGTATAAAAATGGTTCTTATAGATAATTTGCCATTCCCAGATCACAAAGAAGCAGCATAGCTGCCAAATGAATAACCAAATAGATATCTTTAATGGGCTCTAAAAAGTCAAACATAAAACCAATCAACAAATTGGCTGTGGGACACAGCTTTTCTAGGAAACATCTCTACTTTCAGAAATAACTAGAATGGTGTTTCTTAAACAGTTTTGTCGTTTCAGAAAGAGCCCCTGAAATTACTAGGAACACATGAGGTGTCAGCATTCATACACTCTCACTCACTGTTCATTTTTTAGGGGAAAAATGTATACAAATTGACACAGATAGAACCTCTTTTAGTTGGTGTTGGCTGTCATTTTATTCAGGTTTAAGTATGACTCTAATTATCCTCATGGACTTTTTGACAAGCTTATCACAAGACACCAGAGTTTCTGCTGTGGGTAAAGGCAATGTTTTTGATGGTCACAGCAACTGTCCATGAAATCAATTTAGTGAATAAAGACAAACACTTTTTGAAAATGAAACAGAACAGAATACATAATATGAGAATGTATCAGTGGTCGTAAGGTAAGTATGTTTCATAAACTTTTCCTTCAGTGTTGTGTTAGCTCCTTCTTGCATTGCTGTTGTGAACCCTGAAAATCTGAGACGGTCTCAGTTAATTTAGAAAGTTTATTTTACCAAGGTTGAGGATGCTCCTGTGGCACAGCCTCAGGAAGTCCTGACGACATGTGCCCAAGGTGGCTGGGGCACAGCTTAGCTTTATACATTTTAGGGAGACATGAGACATCAATCAGTATATGTAAGAAGTACAGTGGTTCAGTCTGGAAAGGCACCACAACTTAAAGCAACAGCAGAGAGACCCAAAGCTGGGAGAAGGTCACAGACAGGCAAGAGACAAAGAATGGTTGCATTCCTTTGAGTTTCTGATTAACCTTTCCATAGGAGTCCATCAGATATACATCTATCTCAGTGAGCAGAGACTTTGAATAGACTGGGAGGCAGGTTTGCCCTAAGCAGTTCCCAGCTTGACTTTTCTCTTTAGCTTAGTGACTTAGGGGCCCCAAGGTTTATTTCCTTTCACATTATGAAGAGACTGGGTAATTTATAAAGAAAAGAGGCTCACAGCTCTGCAGGCTTTACAGGAAGCAATGAGGCTAGCATCAGCTTGACTTCTGGGAAGTCCTCAGGAAGCTTACAATCATAGTGGAAGGCAAACGGAGAGCAGGAAAGCAGGCATGTCACACAATCAGAGCAGGTGCAAGGAGGGGGAAGGTGCCACACACTTTCAAACGACCAGATCTCTCTAGAACTCACTATTGTGAAGACAGCAGCAAGCCATGAGGGACCCGCCCTCATGACAAAAAACGCCTCCCACCATACCCCATCCCAGCACTGGGGATTACAATTCAACATGAGATTTGGGTGGGGTCAAATATCCAAACTATACGGCGTGCTTATGTGTACATTATGTATATACTGAGTGAGGATACTTAACTTGGGTTATGATTTTGAAAAAGCTTTGGAAGCCACCATGTTAAGGCATTATCACCAAAGGAATTTTAGTGAAAACATAGTTTTTGGGAGGATGTTTCAGAGCACAAAAGACTTTCTGGTATATGGAGTGGGGCACAGTGGAGAGAATTGCTGGGAGGTGAGAGATGTTGATGTCTAAAGTACAAAGGAGGTCAAAGGAGCAAAACTCCACCTAATCCAGTTATACCTAGTGGCGGTCCTAGTCTTTGGTCATGGCTATGTCTAACAAGATTTAAGATATACCTGTGGGCATCACTGGCAGAAAGATGGGCCAAAGGGAGAGGAACAGAGAGAAGAGGCAGGGAGAGCAAGAGGGAAAGGTCAGAATGTTGACAGTGTGAGTTGGAACAAAGATTGGGATTTACATGTGAAAAAGACAGAGGAAAAGGAGAGATGAGAGCAAAACTAAGAGACGTATAGGTGAGGATTGGCAGATAGGACCACTTTACACCAAAAGGATGCTTTCAACTGCTAGTAACATAAGCTCAACTGCAATGGCTTAAACAATAAATTGATTCACTGGCTTGGTTATGTCACAAGGATCCACAGTGTTGGCCTCAAATGCTTTCCCCTTGTGGATATAGAATGGCTAAAGGGGGGCTGTGGGTCTGGGATGACTGGAACAGCAACTGGGATTATGTGTGTTCTTCCTCCTATTCAAAGAGGAAAAGGCTGGATTCCTGTGGATCTCTGAATGACAAGGGATAATTTTCCAGAATACCCAGCATTCTTCTGCATCAACCTCATTGGCCAGACTTGAATCACATGTCCATTCCCAAATCTGTTACTGGATGGATGGCATTACTCAGACTATTCAGACGCCTTTCTGGAGCTGGGATCAACCTCTTTCAGGAGCATGACTAGAAGGGAGGAAAGAAAAATTGAGGTTCATTAGGAACAAGAGAGAAGGTTTTTTGCCGAGTAGGCAGTTAACAAAGTTCACTGCACACAAGAATTTTTGAGAACTTAGGTAACGTATCCTAGTGGCTATAGTGAATTTGATATTGAACATTTCCATCACTAAAATGGTTTCATCCTTAGAGACCTATTATGTCATGTTCCTTCTCATAGAAGAATGTTTTTGAAGGTATTTAAATAAACTCAAACAAATTAAGTACAGAGAACTTCTAATTTCTGTATATTTTACCACCAAAAGAAATCTCAATTTTTATCCCAAAATAATATGCTGTATTCACTCCCTAGAGACAATGCACAATGATTGACCTCTGTTGGAACACACGTCATAGTAGAGAACCACTAGCCATTGTGTAGAGCGTTACTTCTCTGTCTGATTCCCTCCCCCACTCAGAAGTTAGACTTCAGCATTATCCTCCTCTGTCCTAGCCAACTTTCTGCATCATGACACAAAGACATTGTTGGTTAGGATCATTCTAGCCTGAAGAAAGGCAAGGGCAAAGCCAGCCAGGCTTAGATGAAATGCACACTGTTTGCTGAATGGCCACGGTGTTTTGAGGTTTCTCTTTACGAAAAGCTAGCATAAAGTCAACAGCCCACAGTTGCTCAAATCTGTGCTTCAGTTTCATTGCCACCACCAAACACTTCCCCACCCAGGAGAATTACAGCTAAGTGTTGTTTTAACTACATCCCCAGGGGAGGATTGAGTAAGACAAAAAGCATGCTAGGTCACCAACAGATCTTTTCTGTAGAAAGGAACATTTCAGGAAAATTAAACAAAGTGTAGAAAAGCCTTAGCTTGCAATCTGTTATTGCAAAGTTCAAACAATGGCTTTCCTCCCTGCTTAGACAAACACTAAGCAGGAAGCGCTGAACAGAAAAAAAAAAAAAAAAAAAAAAAAAAAAGACTGTCCAGAGCCATAGAAGAGAATATCTCATGATGAAGGTCATTGTTGCTTCATTCCCATTTAAACACAATTAAGGCCATTAGTTCCTTAATTTCAATTCATCTGATTATTTTCAGAAGTTCTAGAGTGAGGGTCTTACAATCCTAGAAATCCTACCTAACGAACTCTAAAAATTGAAGCACAATTTTTCAGTTATTTCAAAGCTCAGCTAAATCCTCAAATAATTTGGCTTGCCTTCCCCATGCCCTGGCAACAATGTGCAGGTAAATTGCTTTCCCTGGGATCTCTACTGACGGTAGGGCCTATGGGGAAACAAGATTCATAGCTTGCTCACTGGTGTTTGCAAATACCTTCTGGAGTTTGAAAACTATACTTTTCCTATGAGGACTTTGTGGTTTTGTATTTGGCAAATGTTCTTGTTGTCCTCCTGCTTTTCTTTTCCTCTGCTGCACAATTTCAACACTCAGTGTTCTGTTAAATGATGTCGTAGTACTCTCCCACCACAATGCTGGCTGAGCTCACTGCTGGCGGCCTTCATAGCAACCAGCTGAAAATATTATAGGGCTTTCCCCATGAGCCCACACTGAACAAAAGCACCTGACCACCTTTTTCTGATTTAACATTTATCTACCCCAAGAGGAGGAGAATTCAGAAAATTCCCAGAATTTTTCATCTGGGAACAAAATAAACAAACAGGTCAAATGAGAAGGCCTCATTTTTTCAGATGCTCTACTGATTATCTCACTCTGTTGAATGATTCATGCCTTTCCCCTTGAATAAGTCACTTATATTACCTCAGTTTCTATTCTTTGCTTCCTAAAGTTGCCATCGCTAGGATAAGTATATTCTTATAATAGGTGGGGATTTGGTGAGCACTGATATATTTGACTAAAAAATTTTTTTATAAAGCGTTTTAAAAATAATTTAAAATTTCAAAAGCTCCTTAGGACTTTACCTAGCATTTTAAGGAAAGCCTAGGGCACTGATTTTCATTCCCTTCTGAGTCCTTCCAGCTTTAAAATGCTATGAACTTATGAATAGAATAGTTCCCTTATCTTTGAAGGTTATCTTCCAAGACACCTAGTAGATGCCTGAAATTGTGGATAGTCCTAAACTCTATATTGTCTATACTACGTTTTTTCAATCTGATAATCTAGATAGTTGTGTCTATAGCGCAGATAAGCTGGACTAAGAGGTGCTTCACCTTTAGATGAGACTGACCAGAACGCTGTGAGATTTTATCACACTACTCAGAATGGTGCACAATTTAAAACTTATGAATTGTTAATTTCCAAAATTTTCCATTAAATATCTTCAGATCACAGTTGACTGCAGGTAGCTGACATTGTGGAAAGCAAAACCACGGATAAAGGGGGACTACTGTATATACTACCTAAGTCCCAGTATGAGATTCTGATTTTTTTTTAGAGGTTAAATACATCAGTTAAACATTGACTAGGTAATGCAAATCTATGCATAAAGCAAAATAATAGGATAATTCTGTGAGTATGTAATAATACCTTACACACAGTAGGTACTGAAAAACTATTTCTTGATCCTTGCTGACCTTCACATTTTCATATACCAGTTTTCTAACTATACACATTATATGTAGTGGGATTTTCAAATAGATGAGTCATTTTATAGCAATCTATCTTTATCTTTATTTCTTTTTTCTTTTTCATAGCAATACATTTTATAGGTTATATAACTGTAATATGTTTGGAAGGAAAGTTATTCCCTTAGTAGGATGAGATCTGTCATTCCTATCATTCTTCACAGGGTCTTCTTGTCTCATTTTATATGTGTATGGCATTATAAAGACTTACTAGAGTGCTATTTTTTCTTCAGTTACACAGAGGTCAGATATTAGAAAAGCAAAATCCGTAAAATTCCTTCCCAGGAATATTCCAAACCAGATAAACAAACAGAAAACCAAAACAGTTTTGCCTCATTTGACCTTAACCACACTAGTGGGGTTCAACATCTTCTCCAAGGTTCAGGCCCTTGACTACTTGGATACAGACCAGGTAATGTCCTCCTTGCTCCAATAAGAAAAAAAGGCATCCTTATTCCTCCTGGTTTTACTGGCATTCTCTGTGTCTTTCTTAACAATCCCTGTCAACTTGCCCTATCAATCACTTTCTGAAGCTTGCTGCCTGGTTCACATTTCTGACTCTTGACTTTGAGTAACCTACTGAGTGTCTCCAAGTACATTCAGACTGGCCTCTCCCTGGACATCTATCATCATCATCACCACAGTGATAACATCTCCCATCTACTATACTATGTGCAAGCTAGGCAGCATGCATTGTGTAGACTATCTCAATTAAACGTTACAACAACTCTATGAGGTGAATATTGTTACCTGTTGCTTCAGGTTACTAAGAAAGTACATAGCAAATAAGTGGTAGAGGCAGGACTTGAACCCAGGAAGTCTCCTAAATGCTATTCTCCATCTCCTCTTGCCCAAATGGAGAACTGAATAGGAGCCACTTGGGTAACAGCCAAGCTTCCTAACCATATGGCATTGTTCCCATCTGCGGGAGGGCATAGGTCCAGCTGAATAGAATGATGTTGCCTTCCAACAGTCTTAATTATCTTAGTGGCAAGAAGCTTTATTCATTTTCTTTGCACTCAAAATAAGCTGTTCCTTTTTATCCACACAAAACACCACAGATAGCCCAGACTGAATTCATTATAGGCTATCATGTCCCTTGTCATTTGTTTATAAGAAGGACTCTGGCCTGGCCTTAGCAACTTTTAGGTGAGGCCATCTTAAAAAAAAGTCAAAAGCCACAGAAATAGAGTTCCAAAGATGACAAACATTTCAAGCATTCATTTTATAGCCACACAATCTTTATTTTGCAATTTCTGTTGGTTGAAAACAAGAACAGTAAGAGATCTCAGAAAACAGTGGATGTTTAGAAATATTTCCAACTACCTATAGCCAAAAGCCAAACTTACTCCTACATCCTTATTTCATGTAAACCAGATAATATTTTAAAAACTTGGAAAATGCTTAATAGCTGTATCTTAGCTAAAAAAAAAAAAACCTATCTAATGACACACAAATTAATGGAAGATAGGAGTAGCAAATAGGGGGCCTATGTTCTTCTTTACCATAGAAATCAAAAGGATAAAAGACTAAAGTGTGGACTCAATTAGGAACTTAGTGGTGGCTTTTAAGAGGTGGCATTTTCCAGTATATATCTCAGGCAGTCTAAAGAGTGATACCACAGAGCAAATGAAAGTCTCTCAGGGGAACTATCCTGTCTCGTGGTGAAAGTCACAGTTCAGGTCAGAAATATTGTGAAGTAAGAGGGACCTTCTCACTTGATGAGAATAATAAAAAATAAAGCAAAGGTCTTAGCTTGTTAGAAAAGGAACTGTCTAGCTCCTGTCTGAGTGACAGAAACAGGAAGGAAGAGTAAGCAATATCCCTCTCTGTATTGCATTTGGCCTGTTATGAAGCCACGAGATGGGGCATGTGATAAACCCAGTCCGCTCCTGTCTCGGTGTTCTCCTCTGGAATCTTGAACCACATAGCAGTTTCTCAAATGAGCAGACTGTCTGATTCTGGAAACTAATCACCCACCCAAATGCAAGGTGCCAGATGTCAGGGATCTGGTCTGTTTTGTACAATAGCCGTATTGTGAGGAACTGGGACATAGTAGGTGCTCAGTGAATATTTGTTGAATAAACATTTGAATGCTCGTGACACAGAGCCCAATAATTTGAGAGCAGCCTGAGAAATACTTGGGACTTGTTTGGCTCTTCACCTAAACAATGATGGCAAAACAAGAAGAAGGAGGAGGAGAAGGAGGAGGAGAAGGAGGAGGAGGTCATTCATCATCTGCTGAGTTATTTTGTTCATATCCAGTTTGTGCTTGTGGCTTCCTTGCAAAAAGATGCCAGAAGATTGTAAAGGAATAATTGTGTGTATCTGTGTATGTGTGTGCACGTATGTGTGTGCATAACTATTCTTACCGATGTACATATATCAAATCATGTAGCTATATCTACGTCTATGGTTGACTTTAATTAACCTTTTTTAGCCCTGCTGAAATGAAAGACTTTCCTAATTCTCCTGATTTAGCAGTAATTATTTAGAATTATAAGAAGCATGATTAGCTCATAAACAAAAGAGCCCATCCCTGCTAATAATAGTGCTAATAAGAGAAAGGTAATCTGGCAAGGCCACTCCTCTACTCGAGAAATCTCAAGACATCTAAAATTGGGAGTTGGTGGCCATGTAAACAAATTCAAATTACCTTCCAGCAAAAACCTCAAACTACTTGTTTGAGATGGTTTTGGCTAGAAGACGTGAATCCAGATCAAAATCAAAAGCCACAGAAATACCAAAATAGCTGAAACAGAGACACAGTCATTACAGGAAGCTTATGAAGGTTCAAAGGAGGTTAAAAAAAGCAAAAAGAAAGAAAAGGAAGAGCTGCAGCAAGAGACGTTTGTGGCATCCCTACTGGAAATGTTGACGATATCCTTTGAAGAGGAAGAGGAAGGAGTTCGAGGTGCAAAACAAGCAGCCTAGACAGTGACAAAACAGGAAACAGGAGTGCTGATGAAACCGAACTGTGAATTGGGAAGAGAGCAATGCATTAAAGCCAGAGGGCTGTGAAAGACATCCAAAAAGGGCAATATAAAAGTGGCAAGGGACTCAGAATGAACTATGGATTAAATAAGCATTGACAAATTGATAGCAAAGTCAAAATTTTCTTATTGAAATGACCTAGAAACAAATTTAGTCATATTATTATCACTCTAGGAGTATTCTATTTTACTAGAATTGAATCGAATCAAATATTGTTTGAAATAAATGGACCTTCAGATTGGGGAGAATTCTGTTGTTAACATATAGAGATATCTCATAATGGTGTGGGTTAATAGTAATAGGCAACATTTAACACATTGCCCACAATACTTTATAAGTAATATCATAATCCTGATAAATCTTTTGTTTGTTTGTTTGTTTGTTTTGAGACAAAGTCCTCCTCTGTCACCCAGGCTGGAGTGCAGTGAAGTGATCATGGTTCACTGTAGCCTTGACCTCCCAGGCTCAAGAGATCTTTCTGCTTCAGCCTCCTGAGTAGCTGGGACTATGCATACCTTACCACATCTGATTATTATTATTTTTGATTTTTAGTACAGACAGGGTCCCAACTATGTTGCCCAGACTGGTCTCTAATTCCTGAGCTCAAGTGATCCTCCCAAAGTGTTGAAATTACAAGCATGATCCACTGCGCCTGGCCAACAAATCTTAAAAGGTATATGATATTAACATTTTCAATCTATAGGTGAAATCTCTGAGGTTGTATGATTTGTTAAGGGTCACATTAAGGGCCTATGTAGAATAGTTTTAGGACAACAGCTTCCCACTCTTGACTCTAGAGCCTGGGTTCTCTGTGCCATTTGATCAATACATGACATGACATTCTACTGAGCATACCTCTGGTTCATTTCCATTTTCATTTGCTCTGTTTATCAGAATTGTTGTTAGGTCCCTTTGCCAACCTTTAAAGAGAGAGATAACGGGCAGCAAAATGCCCAGAATTAAGAGACAACCCAAGGAAGAAAAAAGAATCTTAAGATAATAAGGCCTAGAATGGTACAACACTAACGTCAAGTAGATTATTACAGATTGTAGAGTTCAAGTCTCTCATTAGAAGGAGTACATTCTTGACCTCTAATTAAAAGTATTGCTAAAAGAATTTTAGCAAGTTAGTGACAAAATCTTTGGACTAGGTGGAGAATGACCGGTAAGTTATTTTATGTATACTTAATAATATAGCAATACATTTGAAGATTACTGTGTCAAGAGTCTAAGGTAACTTAGATTTATTATAACTTAGAATATTGATTTAAATATCAGCATAAAATAAGACATTCCTGAATTTTTCCCAACAAAGAAAAATGTCCTTGCACTGTGGCCACAGCATGTGTATCTTTCTTTTTCCTTTTTTTTTTGAAACAATCTTGCTTGTCACCCAGGCAGGAGTGCAATGGCAAGATCTCAGCTCACTGCAACCTCCGCCTCCCAGGTTCAAGCAATTCTCATGCCTCAGCCTCCCGAGTAGCTGGGATTACAGGCACATGCTACCATACCTAGCTGATTTTTGTATTTTTAGTAGAGATGGAGTTTTACTATGTTGCCCAGGCTGATCTTGAATTCCTGACCTCAGGTGATCCACCAGCCTCAACCTCCGAAAGTGCTGGGATTACAGGCGTCAGCCACCACACCCAGCCAGCATGTTTATCTTTCTAATGTAATTTACAGTCTTGACACAATAATCTTCAAAAAGCCTGTCAATTTTTTGGCATTATTATTGTTATTTGACATTATTGTTATTATCCATATAATAGCAAGAACGTGGTGTGGTTAAGTTGTTTGTCTAAGGTCATGTAACATAGTAGATATTTCAAATTTCTCCAAAATATTTCATCCAAAATTCATACTGCTTACCAATAAGGTCCAAATTAGATTAAATTTAAGTTTATGTCACTTTAATGTAGTAGTTTTTTAAAGAAAAAACTTTACATTAGAGTCCGGAGCATATGTTTCTCATTTGTCTGACATTTCGGCTTTGTGGCATGCAGAGTTCACTTCCCCATTCAGGACAGTTTGGGATGGCTGGTGCTCTTTCATAACCCAGTTGGTTTGTAATGCTTCTTAGGTTAGCGAATGAGCACTATTGTTCAGAATTCTTTAAAGTCTTAAGGCAGAGTCTGTCTGGACACAGTGGCTGACACCTGTGATACCAACACTGTGGGACAGTGGTGTGGGAGGATCACTTGAGCCCAGGAGTTTGAGACCAGCCTGAACAACATAGTGAGACCCCATCTCTAAAAAAATTAAAAATTAGCTGGGCATAGTGGTGTGCACCAGTAGTTCCTAGGGGGTAGTGTGTCAGGGGCTGAGACAGGAAGATCACTTTAGCTAGAGAAGTCAAGTCTGCAGTGAGCCATGATCACACCAGTGTACTCTATCTAGCCTAGATGACAGAGTGAGACCCTGTCACAAAAAGAAACCAAACTCTAAATGAACAGAAAGACCTACATATACTCACATGGATGAAGGCAGCACAGAACACCAAGAGGCTTCCTCTCAGAGAACAATCATGTTGCTGGGAATTTGAGGGCAGATGTAGAAAGATACACACGCTGTGGCCACAGTGCAAGGACATTTTTCTTTGTTGGGAAAAAATTCAGGGATCCCTTATTTTGTGCTGACATTCAAATCAATATGCTCACCAGTAAATGCTCCTGAGCTAAGGCTATTATAAGAAGGAACGCCGTTAGCTTGGTTCCATACGGAATGATTTCTAGACTTTTATAATTTTATTTGATTCGGATTAATGGGGCCTGAATGTATTCATGTGATAAAGCAACTGAAAATCATGTTGCTCTTTGTAGGATAAAGTGAAATATAAATATTTAGATTATTTTTTAAAATCCGGTGTATAACTTTGCATTGAATCTGATACTGTTGCATACTATTACAGAAGAATGATAATATTCTTAAAACCAAAGAAATATGTAAAATGGATGGAGAAAAATTTGTAATTGAGAACATTCCATCCATTAACGTATTTTTTCTTAATATTTTGTGTGGAAAAGATAGCAAATTGCTTAACCTTCATTCTTATCCCAGCAGAATATCGCTCAAGACAAAAACTACATTTCCCAGTCTCCCCTGTGGCTAAGTATGGCCACATGACTAATTTCTGTCAAAGATATGAAAACATAATTCCTAGATGAAATGTCTAGAAGGGCTGCTTAACAGAATTTTACTCAGCTTGGCATGATACTCTCTGCATCTCCTTATTTTGGCTGCAATGCAGGTGTGATAACCAGAGCTTCAGCAGCCCAGATTTGACCTTAATAATAAAAGCCATGTGTTAAGATAACAGAGAAAAAAGCCTGGGGGGTCCCAGATGATATTATGGAGTAGCCATAGCTAGATAGTTTCTCTTCCAACTCCTTTATCTGAGAAAAGAAAGCCCCAAATTCCAACTTGCTTAAGGCTTTGGTAGTTTACATTTATTTTTAATGTGCAGCAAAGCCTAATCCTGATGTATTAGCAATAAAATCCTCTACTCTCAGTCGTAGCATTGAATTTCAAAACCCAGACTACTGATAGTATAAGAGTATAGTTTGGGAATCCTAGGTTTGGTTCTTATCTGTGGATTTTCATTGAAAAAATTATAAGAATAATTGTTGAAACTAACTTCTATTTTTATCTTTGTATGTCTTGCTTTCACCGAAAAAAGAAAAGAATAGGAAAATGGCACTGGATTTCATTAGCATTCTCTTTCCCTGTCTCTCTCTCTTTCTCTGCCTCTCTCTCCAAGTAATATTCAGCAATGATATAAATTTCATCTTTGTCAAAGTATTTTTTTTGCATATGTATATAACGCTTTAAGTTCATTAAGTCTACCCAGATAATTAGCTCTTATGATTCTCGTAATATATCCGTGAAGTAGGCAAGACAAACACATTTCCATTTCTACCAAAGTGGAAACTGGGTTTCCATCCTCATTACATCAATTTGTGGCAGATGGGACTATTATCTCTAACATACATAAAGCAGAATCATGAAATGATCACATCACTTGACCCAGTGCCTTGGATACAAGTTGGCATTCAGTAAATACTTGCTGGATGCCTGGATGAGTGCCTGGGTAAGTGAGTGAATAAAGAAAATGATGCAGGGAAGTTAAAGGAGGCATCAGAGTCACCACATTGGAATTAAAATGAGGGGTTTTTCACTTCTAATCTAATTCTTTTTCCATTAATTACACTATGTTGCCTCTCCCTAGAAATTCATTCTTCAATTTGCTGAGTTGTCCATTTGGGTGTACTGTGGGTGGAAGGCAGTTTTCAGATGGTCATCAATGGTGAACTTCAGCTGATGCCCCAGCACAACATTGTACACACCACAAAAGAGTTTGCTTCCACTGGCAGCTCTCCCAATCCTCACATATTAATGCTCTGCCAACAGCTATTGTCTTTGACAAGTGACTGTGCTGGCAACATAGGATTTCCTTACACAAAGCCCTTCACATGGATAGCCAGCAAGGAGTCCCATTTCTAGCTTTGCCTGACACCCCCACACAGCTAGAGTATTTGCTTTACTTGGGAAAATGTTCCAGGAGACTCTGTGCTTGTGGTAATTGTTGTGGTTTAGCAACAGTTTAAAGATTTGAACTAGGAAACATAACAGCCCCAGTGAATCCTAACATTTAGAACAATTTCTTTCTTCTGAAATAGCTGAGAAAATAACAAAAGCCAGGAAAAAACCTCAAATTATCACCCCGGGTTATTCTAAGGTATGCATATGAAATGAATTTACTTTTTTTTTTTTTTTGCAGACAACTGAGACAAATATTAAATGATTTCTCCTAAGTTACCTAATTTGTCAAGATATTAGCTATAGAGTCTAGGTCAGAGGTGTCCAATCTTTTGGCTTCCCTGGGCTACATTGGAAGAAAAATTGTCTTAAGTCACACATAAAACACATTAACACTAATGATAGCTGATGAACTAAAATTTAAAAAAAATCACAAAAAACATCATAATGTTTAAGAAAGTTTATGAATTTGTTTTAGGCCACACTCAAAGCTGTCCTGGGCCTCATGTGGTCTATGAGCCATTCATTAGACAAACTTGGTCTAGATTCTAAACTACTCAGTTAGCTAATGGATGGAATTCTAAGCCTGACATTTGCTGGCTGTCCAACACTGAAGAAATTAACAGTTGTCTCTGAACCTCAGTTTGCTTTTTTTTTTTTTTTGAGACAGGGTCTTGCTTTGTCATCCAGGCTAGATTGTTGTGGCACGATCCATGGCTCACTGCAGCCTTGACTTTTCAGGCTCAAGTGATTCTCTCAGCTCAGCCTCTTGAATAGCTGAGATTACAGGTGTGTGTCACCATGGCCAGATAAATTTTAATTTTTTGTAGCGATAGGGTCTTGCTGTGTTGCCTATACTGGTCTCAAAATCCTGGGCTCAAGCCCTCCTCTTGCCTTACCCTCCCAAAGTGCTGAGATTACAGGCGTGCGCCATTGCACCAGGCCCAAATCTCAATTTTTATATATTTGTAACTAGAATAATATTCCTTGACTGAAAAGCTCTCAAAAGTTTAAATGAGATGTAAAGTGTCTAGAAATTTAGAAGTCACTCAATTCCACGTTAATTTCTTTCCTTCCTCAACTAATTCTATTCTACAACCCCTTGCCATATTCTGTGACCAAGTTGAAGCACTGAGAAATCCAGAATAAGCTTTATCAAAGCATTCTAATTTGCTTTAGCATACACAAGTTTAAAAATTCCCATAACATGTAATTCGCAAAAATACCTAAGAGGATCTACAAGACAATTGGCCTGGTTTACTTTACCTGTGATAATTCTGGTTCTTTGGTGTATCACACTTTTGGCCCAGATTCTGTAATAGAAATCAGAAAATTGAGTGAAAACATCTTGGTGCTAATCACTTTCTCACAGTCCTAACCCAAAAGTCCTTACCTATCTATGCCTTTTCACAGCATGCCCATACTTTATTCAGCAAGTATGTCTGAAGCACCAAATATGTGCCAGGCACTATCTAGGTGCTAAGTATACAGCAATAAGCAAAACAGATTAAAGAACTGTCTATGAGTAGGGACAGACAGACAACAAACCAAATAAGTATGGTCTGTTGGTGAGTGATAAACATGATGGAGAAAAATAAGGTGGAAAGAGAGACAAAGAGAGTTGGGGGCAGAAGTTTGCAATTAAAAGTGGTGGTCAGGAAAGTCGCATGAGAAGATGAACCGGTAATGACATAAAGGAGGTAGGGAATGAGTTGTGCAGAAATCTGGAAGAAGAGCAGAACGCATGGGAAGTACATAGACCCTGAGCCAGGAAAATGCCTGGCATATTTATAGAATGGCATGGCTGCAGCAGAGACAAACGAAGGAGAAAATAGCAGGATATGAAATGAGATGGGTAAGGGGGTGGGAAAGGGGCAGATTGTGTATGGCCGTTATAAGGACTTTGTCTTTTACTCTAAGTGAAATGGAAGTCTTTGGTAGGTTTGAGAAGTGACATGATCTGACCTATGTTTTAAAAGGACTATTTCAGTTGCTGTGTTGTGAAATAGTTTGAAAAGCAGTGAGATCAGCAAGGAGATGGCTGCAGTAATCCGGTGAGACATGATGCAAATATTTGCTGATGGATGGGATGTGGGGTGTGAGAAACAGAAATCAAGAAAGACTCCAAGTGTTTTGGCATGAGACAGTAAAAGGATGACATTGCCCTTAACTTATGTGCAGAAGACTACTGGAAAAACAGATGTGGGGGCAGATCAGCAGTTTGGTATTGGACATACAAATTTGAGATGATTATTAGACATTCAAAGAGAGATGTCGTGTAGGAAATTAGATATCAAATCAGGACATAGGGGAGAAGTCTGAGCTGGAGATATAAATGTGAGTGTCGTCAACCTATACATGGTATTGAGAGAAAAGCCAGATATATATATGTGCATAGAGACAGGCAAGTGGGTAACATGTGGTGGAGGGAGCCTGTGGAAGGTCTCTACTGAGTGTTTCAATGTTTTCAGGGGAATGAGAAGCCAGGTCGTCCATAGGAAATTTCTAGTTAAGGGTCAAGAGGAATGGCACACACCCAGCTGTAGAGTAAGAGTGATTCACGGTAATAGCTGCCAGACTCCTAGTCTTTACCTGGCCCAAGTTTCCCAGACTCTGGAAGTCTAGGGCCCATTCTGTCAGTGCCTCTCTTTGGTCTACCATCCCAGGTCTTAGTTTTTCTCGCCTGTGTCTTTATGGTGGGTCTTACCTGAATAAGAACTTTAGAATCCTGGCTCAGAGAACATGCTCCTCCAAATCATTTGGATCCACAGTGCCTGGAAAGAAGAAAAAGGAACCATCGAGCTCAACAGCTTCAAACCCTGCTCCATTTTTTCACACGAATCCTAGGGAAACAATTTTATTTGTGGTAAAAGATTTATATGTGCAGATGTCCATAAGTGTTATTTATAATTAAAAAAAAAACGTGGAAACACTCTAAACATCCCAAGAAGGGGAATGGTTAAATAAATAGTATATACCTATAAGATAAACTATTATATAGGCATTAAAAGCAATGTTTACAATAGTGCTTAATAACATGAGAAATGACTATCGTATAATGTTGGATAAAAATTAACATAGAAATCAGTTGGATTGTGAGAGATTTTCTCACTCTAGAGAGATTCTTCATGCAATCAGTATGTCAACAGACACAGATGTTTCCCTTTCTTCATATGATAAAGATCAGGGATCCAAACTTGCTCAAAAAGTTGAGGAGGCACCATTTGTTCTCATTGGAATGGTGGGCTTTCCAGCAATTGTTGCATATGGATTATACCAACGGACGAGCACAGGAAATGCTAAAATGTCCCTTCCCCTGATCCACATGTGTGTGGCAGCCCAAGGCTTTGTTGTAGAAGCAGTCACTATTGGTACGGGCTGTTCTGTGTATTAGGAATTCTGGGCAAAGCCTAAGCCTTGGAAGAAGAGATGTTGTCTTGGTCTTGTTGTAGGAGCCTACTTTAGTTAGACATCTCATTATTGAGGTTACATGTTTATGTCGGAAATAAATTATTTGAATGGGTTCAGATGAGAACATGGTATTTTGAATATTGGCTTCCTTTCTTGCAGGCTTGATTTGCCTGGTGACCAAATTACTAGTGACTAGTTCACTAACTGGGTCATTCAGGGGAAGTCAAGTTAACACAAAAGAAACTGTCATCTAATTGCACTTGATGGTGTTATAACTTTAAAACCACCTTCTTAGACTGTAAAGATGAAATTAGGGCCGGGTGTGGTGGCTCATTCCTGTAATCCCAGCACTTTGGGAGGCCAAGGTGGGTGGATCACTTGAGGCCAGGAGTTTGAGACCAGCCTGGCCAACATAGCAAAACCTCATCTGTACTAAAAATACAAAAAAAAAAAAAATATATATATATATATATACATATATATATATACATATATATATATATATATATATACACATATATATATATTAGCCAGGTGTGGTGGCGCATACCTGTAATCCCAGCTACTTGGGAGAGTAAGGCATGAGAATCACTGGAACCTGGGAGGCAGTGGTTGCAGTGAGCCAAGATCATGCTATTGCACCACAGCCTGGACAACAGAGTGAGACTGTATAAAAAAAGAAAAGAGAGAGAAAGAGAGAGAGAGAGAAAGAAATAAAGAAAGGAAGGAAGAAAGAAAGAAAAAGGGAGGGAGGGAGAGGAGGAAGGAAGGAGGGGAGGAGGGGGGAGGGGGGTGGGGGGAGGGAGGGAAGAAGGAAGAAAGAAGAAAGGAAGGAAAGGGAAAGAAAGAAGGGAGGGCAGAGAGAGAGTTGGTGATACTATGAGTTGAGTAAAAACCATCCAGGAGAACTTGAGGGAGCGTCTGTTGCCAGTAATGTTCCTTGTGTGCCATTAAACCACCTCCAGATGAGTGGAGGAACATCACTTTTTAATTTTTTAATTGTATTTGGAATTGTTGCTCTGTACTAAGAACTTGACCTAAATAAAATCCCACAAAGTATTAAAAAAAAAAAAAAAAAGGGAGGGAAGGAAGAAGAAAGAAAAAGAAAAAAAGAAAGAAGGGAGGGAGGGAGGGGGAATAAGGGAGGGGGAAGGGGGAGGGAAGAAGGAAGGAAGGAAGGGGAAAGAAAGAAAGAAAGAAAAGAAAGAAAAGAAAGAAAAAAGAAAGAAGGAAGGAAGGAAGGAAGGAAACATTAGTTATAAAGAAGATAGCCAGCCAATCCTGAAGTACTCCCAGTTTGTTGCAGAATTTCACATGTTTGAATGTTATATAGGAGTCCTATCTGCTCCAACTAATTTAACTTTTCTTCTCTCTGTCTTGTGGACTGGCTGGGTCTTTTAGAACTCTTTCTAAAACGTGCATGGAACATATTAATAACTTATAACCCCTCCCACAACTCTCAAGTGTATATGTGTGTCTAAACCAAATCTAGAAAGCTTACAATAGAGCTGCATAGTAATAGTATTTATTTCAGAATCACAATTGCAAACATGAGAATAACTTAATTATGGACTGCAGTTTAGCTCTTTTATAATTGCAGAATTATATTTTAGCTGCTGTTATAATAATTTTTAAATGTCATCTTGAAATAGAAATATGTATTTTAAGCATTCATGCTAAGGTAAGTGAAGAACACTTTTTAAATTTTCTCCAGAAGAATCATAAACATGAAACTAAACACATTACCTATAATGAAAGTGACTAATGAACAAGCTGGTTTGCCCAGATACTATGCAGAAACTTTGATATATGACAGAATGCTTTATTTGTAGTTTTTTTTTTTAAGATGGAGTCCTGCTCTGTCACCCAGGCTCTGGAGTGCAATGGCACAATCACGGCTCGCTGAAGCCTTAATCTCCTAGACTCAAGCAATCCTCCCACGTCAGCCTTCTGAGTAGCTGGAACTACAGGTGTACACCACCACGCCCAGCTAATTAGAACGCTTTATTGCACTTGTGAAATTCTCTTGTCTAACCTGAATTTATATTCTATAGTGATAACATAGTATATATATTGTTATTAAAGTGACTATGTAAAAAATTGATATAAAACTGTATATACATTGTGATACCAATTTTATACTTTCATATATGCAGAGAACACAGAATGAAAAGAAATATTCCTAATTATTACTTGTCAGTGGAAGACTTGGGTTTTTTCTATGTTATATATTTCTGTGTTTTCCAAATTTTCAGTCAGAAGCAGATATTTTTCTTATAATTATATTTTTAAATTGTGATGAAGAATTTTCAGCAAAAATTAAAATAAGGAACTCTTAAGTTATCCCCAGTCCTCCTTGGGTCACTCTGTCCAGCTTCTAATTTCTCTTCTTATTTTAGTTGTAGGCTGTATGAGATCTCCCCAATATTTGATACCTCATTCCTAGACTAAGTGGTCAAATGTGAGTGATGGGGCAAAAGGCCTTAGGATGCTGAATAAGAGCTGAGCAGGTGGTAAACCTGTGACATTGGTGTGATGGATGTAGGAGTGGTCTCCTTGCAGCCCTGGAGCCCTTTATCAGACTGGGATTTCACCCATCTGAGCTGGCAACAAGCGCTGTTATTCCCAAGACGTCTAGAACTCATCAATTGTGCCTGGATTGTTTACTTACTTCACTTGTGCTCCTGAATTCCTTGTAGCAGAGTCATTTCCTGTTTAAATCCCTCCAAACTTTCCCTGCTTTGGCCCAGGACTGAAAATTAACTGTTCTACAGTGCATAAAATATTCTTCACAAAAGTAAGCTGTTAGTTATGTATTAGTCTGTTCTGGAAAACAGTCAAAATAGTTGAGACCTACAGTTAGTCCATGAGATCTGGAAGTGACCAAGTCATCACAGGTGGTGCACCTACCTAAATCGAATCCTTATGTATCATTTTCTGTGTTGGTAAGTAGGTCCACGTTTTCCTTCAGGAGGCTCACTTTAATATCCTTCTGCTTCTTTAAGATTGGGAAACCACCCAGGCCTCCCAGATCTTGGCAAGCAACACTCTGACTTCATGTTGTTACTCAGCATTTTGTTTCTTATTGAAATGCCTGGCTCTGCACAACCGGTTTGTAAAGTCTGAAGATCCCCTGGGCATGCCCAGAAACATAGCAGCCTCAGGAAGATGGAACTGAAAAGAACACACAGTGAGAACAGGAGAAGGGCTTTATAGCTCTGGTCAGCCTGACTCAAACCTGTGTTAATAGCCCAGACTCTTGTTGCTCCACCCAGCCCTTCCTCTCTCGTCTGATCACAATCCTGCGGACTCTTCTAGCAGCAACTCAAAAGCCACTTCACTCAGCCTAATGTAATCTCTCTCTCTTCTGTTTCTTATAATACTTTCATTTATTTTGTCTTACAAATTTTCCGTGTATCAAACTTACTTATGTATATATGTCTTCCTATGAGATTGTAAGTGTCCAGGAAAATTTGTGATCCAGTTTAGCTTGCATCCTTCTCCTTGAGCCAATGCCTTGTGCTTATTAAATAAAAATCCTTGAATTGTGTGGAATTGAATCCCAATCTAAGAAAATAATTTGCGTTAGAATAGATCTGAGAATGCTGAGTAATGCACAACTCCTGCCTTCCTTGTGGGGACCTGAAACCTTTGGGAGACTGCAATTACTTCTGGATTTGTTATAGTTTCAGCAAAAGCGAGATTTCTCAGCGTTGCTGTGGCCTACAGGAATGTTGGCCTCCATTGGCCTTAGTGTCTGGCTTTAAATGATGATGGAATCACACTAATTTTAATGGTTTGTATAGCAACATCATAAAGATACTGAAAATACCAGCAGTATTAAAGAAGAAAAGTAAATTCATTTCTTTTTTGAAAGATAAATCTCATTCATCAGGGATTAAACTTTTATTATAGATAAGGTGAAATTTGATAAGTTAAAATGATAATTAGATCACACCTTTAATCCTAGCACTTTGGGAGGCTGAGGCGGGTGGATCACCTGAGGTAAGGAGTTCAAGGCCAACCTGACCAACACGGCGAAACTCTGTCTCTACTAAAAATACAAAAATTAGCCTGCCGTGGTGGCATGTGCCTGTAATCCCAGCTACTTGACAGGCTGAGGCAGAAGAATCGCTTGAACCCGGAGGCAGAGGTTGCAGTGAGCCGGGATCGTGCCGCTTCACTCCAGCCTGTGCAAAAGAGCAAGACTCTGTCTCAAAAAAAAAAAAAAAAAAAGATAATTAGTTCCACATTTGTTATCATGGAAGAGTTTCAAAATGCTTTGTTGGTTGAAAAAAACCTTCTAAAGTAGTACTTTTATTATGATTCTTTTTTTGGTAAAAAGAGATTTAAAAAGATAACTTCTATATGAAGTATATGCACACATGCCTGGAGAAAGCATTTGGAAAATTATACAGGCATTAATTTCTCCTACAGTTAAAGTGTCCATAACAAAAATTGGCCATAGCATAATTAGCTGCTTATTGAACAAAATTTAATGAATCAGTCTTAGTGATAACCAGAACTGACTGAGAATTGGTCTCATCCGATCGACAAAAAGCTGCTGCTTCCCCTGGCTGTAATGGACTGTACTGCAGGCAGAGCTGCACAGCGACAGTGATGGGGCGTTAGAGGGTGCTGAATGTGTGGAGGAAACTGCAAGGAAGTTTGTGTTTCCTTTTGTAGGTTTTGATCTACCTTTTTTAAAATTAAAGCTAGCAATAACCGAATACATTTATTGTCATGAAAACAAATTTGTTGTTAAAATTACTATTTTAAAAAATCCGTTCTGTGAGTTTTAACATTTCTGCTCCCATTAAAACATTTTTTTTAAATCTTAGTTTTAAATTTCAATTTGGCTTAATTTTAATAGGAGATACACTCGTAAAGGACAAAATCTAAAAGGCACATGCTAGTATTTCTGCAGTGAGAAATTTTTGTTCCATCCCTATTCCCCAGCTATCCTTCTCCAGTGTCAACCAGTGTTACCTGTTGATTTACATTCTTTTGATGAGTTGAGATTTCTTAGGAATGCACCTATTTTGCAACAGTAGAATAGGCTACATAGTAAAATATTAACTGCAGTTATTTTCAAACAAAAGGATAATAGAAAATATTTATCTTTTTATAGTTTTCTGGATTAATTTTTCCCCACTAAGTAAAATAATTAAAGATAATTTTCAAAACCATTTTGTTGGACTCTGTGACAACATGCCTAAATATTACATTGTTGTCACTTTTTAATTATTCTATTCCTATGCTTCCGGTCTTTAGTCTCGGTTAACAGCATGGCAATGAAAAAAAAAATTACCTTTTGCTTACTTTTTCTTCCTTCCTCTGCCTCAGTCCACACCTCATGAAAAAATAAATATACCTCAAAATCATATTCTGAAAAGAAATTTCTTTTTATTTTTTTGAGATAAGTCTTGCTCTATTGCCTAGGCTGGAGTGCAGTGGTGTGATTTTGGCTCACTGCAACCTCCGCCTCCCACGTTCAAGTGATTCTCCTGCCTCAGGCTCCTGGGTAGCTGGGATTACAGGCATGCACTACCATGCCCTGCAAATTTTTGTCTTTTTAGTAGAAACGGGGTTTCACCATATTGGTCAGACTGGTCTTGAATTCCTGACCTTGTGATCTGCCCACTGCAGCCTCCCAAAGTGCTGGGATTACAGGAGTGAGTCACTGCACCTGGCCCTGAAAAGAAATTTCTTACTAAAATTTTCACTGGGGGTTCTGAGTATAATTTGACCCATTCTAATTAAATCAGATTAATATCTACTATGCTTGGTCCACTAAAGATGTTTAAGGTAACAGCAATAATAATAGCGAATTCTTAGGACACATTTATCTTGCTGGGTTAGGTAGGAAAAGATATTTATTTTTTAAATGAGGTATAGAAAAGCTTGACGATTAGAGGTGGGATAAACGTAATTGGCCATATTTACATTTTGAAAATATGTATTTTGAGCTACTTTCACTATGCCTGGAATCAAGTATTTTTCTAGGCCTTTTCCAGATGTGAGAATTTGATCAATAGCACCATTTATCCACAACTACAATATGTCTGCCTTGGAATAGATCACCTCAGGCCCAGGAAAACATCAACTCTTCTTGCCTTGTGGTTATGCCACCTGCAAATTCAACCCCAAATTTTCTTTACTGGGTGTTCTCTTCTGTATCCTCTCTCCCTCCCTTGTTATTTATCTCATTTTTATTTCTTTCAGGAGGCCAATGTAAACCTAGGGTGGTAGAGTTGAGTGAGCACGGATATAGGACTTTGGGAGCCAGGATTCGTATCTAGTTCTCTACTAAACTAGGTGTCTTAGGAAAATCACATCAGTTTTCTTGTCTCCCTCTCTTCCTTCTTTCCACAAATATTTGTGGAGCTCATACCCAGTGCTAAAGACTATTCTAGGTGCTAGGATGCAAAGACGAACAAGACATGACCACTGCACTTTGAGACTGTGTACTTGATCTCTCCAGCTGTCCCTGAGAAAGCTGCACCTCAAGACAGCAACTGAAGTGAGTTTGTGGTTCTCCCCACCTGCTGTCTGGCCAATGAGGAAGTCTGTCTAATGTGGGCACCTACTGAACCCCTCAGTGGCAAGAGAGCAGAAGCCCAGGGATGGAAGGCATGAAATATGGGAGGGACACAAGGCTCTGTTAGATGGTGTCAGGGAGCAAAAGGTGGCAGCAGTGACAGCAGCAATTTGGCTCTATGCCCTTGGGCAATGCAGGCTGTTGCTAGGGCTGCTGTGGTCAGAAGGAAAAGCAGGTGTGCTTTTCCGGGTGGAATACTAAGTGAAGCCAGTTAACCAAGGTAGCATAACTTGTTATGATCGACTGTCTGAAAGAATCATAAAAATGTAGGCTCATCTTGAGCCTTGAGTTAGAAAGATAATGAGTCTAGAGGTCAAAAAGAAGCCAGTGAATTTGATGCAAATCATTTCATGAAATTAAACCCCTTATTCTATGAGGCTCTTCTTTCTCTTCCTGGGACTTAGCATTCTTTATGTCTTGACACTTATTGTATAAATGTATAAATGGAAAATGTTCACAGAACTTAAATATACATTGAGAACACATCACATCCTTGGTGGAAAATTGGGAGACTGGTAATCAAGAGCTGAACATTTTATTTCATGAAATAATAATACAACATAAAATGCTATAATTGAGTGGATTGTCTCATCAACAATTTTAGTCAGAGAGGGCTCACTGCAAGGCCAGATGGAGTAACGTGGAGAAAGGAGAGAAGGCTAGTCCTGTCCCCATGCATCTCAGGGATTCTCTTAGCCAATGACTTCTCCTACAAGCATGAAAATCTAGGAGGGAGACCTGTATTGCCAACTCATGAAGGGTATTGGGTGGGGACAGAAAGAGGACAAGGCTCAGAGGCAATGATTAGAAAGTAGAGTTTCATTTTCACAATTTGCTGTTTACTTTTGGCCAAACCAAACACTTTCTGAGACTCAGCTTCCTTTTCTGTAAAATGCCACCTCCCATCCCCTTTTCTGAATTTCTTCTTATTAGAGCAAGGGTCCCCAGTGCCTGCGCAGTGGACTGGTACTGGTCTGCGGCCTGTTAGGCACTGGACCACTCAGCAGGAGGTAAGCGGCAGGCAAGTGAGCATTGCTGACTGTGCTCTGCCTCCCATTAGATCAGCAGTGGTATTAGATTCTCAGAGGAGTGTGAATCCTATTGTGAACTGCTCATGTGAGGGATCTAGGTTGTGTGCTCCTTATGAGAATCTAACTAATGTTGAATGATCAGAGGTAGAAATGTTTCATTCCAAAACTGTACCCTCACCCTCACCCCCATTTCTGTTCATGGAAAAATTTTCTTCTAGGAAACTGGTCTCTAGTTCCAAAAAGATTGGGGAAAGTTGTTAATTAGAGAATTTACTTGCATTAGAAACTTACTTGGATTGATACATTCTTCTTTGAAAACACAAATAAGCCCTGCTAGTCCAAGTTTTTTAGTCAAGAGAAACATAAAGCATCTTCCCATTCAAACTGGAATCATCTGATGCTGTAGGTTACTGAAGACAGGTAGAGGAGCCTCTGAGTTGGCCTGCACTGGATTGACAGGTATTGAACGTAAAGACTCAGGAAGAAACTGATGGGCATGTCTGATCATACAGGTGTCTGTGCAGATGACAACAAAAGGAAACTGTTAAGGGCTTGCCTGGGCACTATCAGGAGAAGCCCAAGCGATTGTGTGGGGAGAGAGAGCAGGTCACCCGATGGTGCTAGGAATCCAGACCTAATAGAGAACAGAGTCAGGACAAAAGAAAAGCTGAGGGAAAACACCTGATCAAAAGAAGGCCAGTCAGACAAACGTTAGTGTCCTGGCTCTGCTGTTCCTGTGTGAGTCTTATATTTTATGTCTGTAAAATTGTGATTATATGCAACTAACAGCACTGTTGGGAGGATTAAAATGAGAAGACGTGTTGATTCTTAGCATGAGGTTATAACAACACTCAATAAATTATAGCCTCGATTTTATATTATAAGGACTCTTGTATGAAGGACAGGTAAGTTCATGGTTGAAAGTGAAGAAGATGAGAGAGGAATGAAAGATGAGCTGGGCTGGGGTGATGGCTGGGTTTTCTGCCAGGAAGATATGTCACATCAACAGACAATGTAGATTTTTAATAGGTCATTGTAGGGGCTGTGGCATCTGAACTGGCCACAAATGAGCCCAGTCTGGCTGGGATCCAGTAGAAAATGCAGTACTGGAGGTAAGTCCTAGGAGTCTGGTTTATAGGGCCCTACTGTATCCACAGGACAAAAAGGAGAGGGAGAGAGGCAAAATGTGCCAGGTCCTGATGACACTGTCCAGATGTAACTAATTTGCCCAGAAACCAGGGGTCAGAAAATGGAGTAAGTAAAAACAAAAAAAAAAAACTGAGTGAGTGATAAATGGTTTCTGAGAAATGCAGCTCTTTGCCCTCAAACTAGTTAATCCTTGCCATTAGACCCCAGAGAGTTTCAGATTCTTAGAATGTGTCATATACATTCTTTTGTTTCCTCAAAATAGAAATAACTAATAAAAAAGGATAAGGCCAGGAGCAGTGGCTCATGCCTGTAATTCTAGCACTTGGGGAAGCCAGGATGGAAGTATTGCTTGAAGCCAGGAGTTTGAGACCAGGCTGGGCAACATAGCAAGACCCCATCTCAGCAAAAAATAAAACATTAGCTAGGTGTGGTGGGCATGTGCCTGTAGTTCCAGCTACTCTGGAGGCTGAGGTGGGAGGATTGCTTGAGCCCAGGAGTTTGAGGCTGCAGTGAGCCGTGATCATGCCTCTGCACTCCAGCCTTGGTGACACAGTGAGACCCCATCTCTAAAAAATTAGTTAATTAATTAATCAAATTAAATGTTAAAAGGATAAAAACTAATACATACTCCTTGCAAAATGAATAAATACATGAACAATGTAGGAAAGTATAAAGTAAAAAAATCAGATTTTCATTCATTCGATTACCAGTGAAGCAAACCGTTTTATAAGTTACTTTGCCATTTCCACTAGTGTGAATTGCTTGCCTTACTCTTACATTACTTATTTTGATTATTATTTTCACATCAGATTGTAATGTGCTCTCAGCTTAATGAGGCTTGAAGGAAGCACATCTCACACATGAGCATGAACACCCAATCATCACGCATGGGAACTATGAAAGGATCAACTCTTACGTTACTCACTTTTATGTTACTCATTTTTAACTATTAGGTTGCTTGCCTCTTTATTATGGATTTGTAAAAGGGTGGTAAGAATATTAAATCTTTGTCATATGTTGTTCTTCTGATTTGTTATCTGCATTTTCACCTTGTGGTATTATTTCTCACATAGAATTTTTAAGTTTTTACTTTTCTTTTCAACCAATATTTCCCTTTGTTAAATGCCCCACAAAATCAGACGGGAGATCCCAAAGATTCAAAATCATGGTGATGGAGATGGACATATAAAGATGACCAAAAACACAAGAATCTAAATAGAGTTTGCCGATGAGTGGCACAGACAATGGAGCTGAAGTCACTGAAGTCCTAAGAGTGTGCACTGGAGAGTAAAGACTCGCTGGGTCTGAATTCTGGCCCTTTCAATCAGTAGCAGTTTGAACTCTGGAAACTTTTTAACCTTCCTGTTCCTTAGTTTCCCCACTTTAAAATGTAGAATTTTTTGTGTTGGATGTGGGATTATTATAACGTTCTGGAAAATTGTAAACTCTCGACAAATGTTAACTATTTTTATTATCTGACAGGTTTTTTTCTTTCTTTGATGGTGTTTTGCTCTTATTGCCAATGCTGGAGTGCAATGGCACGACCTGGGCTCACCACAACCTCTGCCTTCTGGGTTCAAGCAATTCTCCTGTCTCAGCCTCCCAAGTAGCTGGGATTACAGGCATGTGCCACCATGCCCAGCTAATTTTTTATTTTTAGTAGAGATGGGGTTTTTTCATGTTGGTCAGGCTGGTCTTGAACTCCCAATCTCAGGTGATCTGCCCACCTCGACCTCCCAAAGTGCTGGGATTATAGGTGTTAGCTACCGCACCTGGCCTATCTGACAGTTTTTTGGGCTTGGTAAAGAAATGGGACTAGAACTGGTCCCAGGATGGGTGTGAATGAGACTAGATGAGACAGGAGAGAAAATTCAAACCCAGGTACCCTGAGGATACAAGTGGGGTTATGATCCAGGTGGTTGAACACTCTGACCAATGTTGCAGAGGTCACCTGGAGGAGCGGCTCTGAGGAGGGGTTAAGAAGTACATGTCAGGGTGACGGAAAGCAATATCAAGGGAAAAAACAAAGAAAAGAAAGAACTCACTAGAATTTATTGTAGAGTGGACAACTTTAAGTAAAAAGAAGAAACTGGAACGAAAGTATCTCAGCCACTGTGTGAAAGGAAATGAAACTCAAATAGCAGTTTAAAAAAAAAAAGTAAGACTGCCAACAGTTGGTATCAAAATCTAAATGAAGAAGATAAAATGTGCCCCAGCTTCACCACGATGGCCAAAATGCCAAAGACTGATAGTAACAAGTATTGGCAAGAATGGGAAACAAAAGGAGCTAGCTGCTTGTAGGAATGCAAGCTGGTACAAACCTTTTGGAAAACAGTATGACACTCTCTGTTCAAGCTGAACATATGAAGTCCCTAAGACTCAGCAAGTTTACTACTGAATTTTTGCAGAACAAAAATTCATATATCCATTCACTGACAGACCTTTATGCTAATAGCAACAGTAGTCATAAAAGCCCCCAGCTGGAAACTACCCAAATGCCCATCCACTAGAATGAACAAACACTGTGCTATGTCCTCTCAATGGAAGACTGCATAGTAATAATAGTGATCACAGCATGGATGAATTATACCAAACTGAGCAAAAGGTGATGGGCAAAAAGGAGCCTAGTGTCTGATTTAATATGATTCCACTTGTATATAGTTCAAAAGCAGGTAGAAGTAATTTCAGTGTTAGAAGTGAAGATGTGGTTACTCTGGGGAGTTATTGACCAAAGGAGGCTGTGGGCGAGTGGCTGTGGAGGTTGGTTTTGGAGGCACTGGAAATGTTCAGTTTCTTAATTTGGATGACGACTACATGCTTATGTTTGATTACTACAAAATCCGTCGCAGTGTACACTTACTACTTGTGCCTTTTTCTTTATATATTTAATTTGTCAATTAAAAGTTTAAAATATTTACCCATATTAGAAACTAATAAAAGTCACTGAAAATCTTTTTGTTTCTTACTGAAACTGTAGTTGTTTATTGTCAGCTTCACAGACAATAATTTTTGAGCCTCGGTTTCTAGATTTATGAAGGGTGGGTAATAATACTTGCTCTACAGTAGATAATTTAGGTGGAAGAGCTTTGAATGTGGTGAAATCCCATACAAATTGCTGGGGAGTTAATGTTTTGTCCCCATTCCTGATGTTTCCTTTCTATTAGCACAACCACTTTGAGCTCTCCCAACCTGCTGACCATTTTATCCCAGGACAGTGAAATTGACAAGTTAGGCAAGTATAGAACATCCCTCTTCAATGTCTCCCTCTTGGAATCTGGAGTGTCTAGCATAAAAGGTTATTGAACTGTAGAGAGGCTGAGTGCATTGTCTAAATTTAGACGAGTAATAAAGTACAGAGATAGAATTTGAACTCAGGTTTCTCTCTGATTACACAGACCATGTTTTTAACTATTCCACCATATTGTCTGTCTCATAAGTAATCTATTAGATACAAAATAAAGAGCTGAGTTGTTTGGTACAGGTAAGAATACAATAGGAACTCAGGGAAGGGAGTCTATACAGGGATTGGTTAAAGATGATGACACAGGCTAGGTGCAGTGGCTAACACCTGTATTCTCAACACTTTGGGAGGTTGAGGCTGAAGGATTGCCTAAGCCCAGGAGTCTGAGACAAGCCTGGCCAACATCCGGAGACTCTGTCTCTAAACAAAATTTAAAAATTAGCTGGGCATGGTGGTGCACGCCTATAGTCCTAGCTACCCGGGAGGCTGAGGTGAGAGTATTGATTGAGCATGGGAGGTCGAGGCTGCAATGAGCCATGTTCATGCCCTGAACTCCAGCCTGGATGACAGCGTAAGACCCTATCTCAAAACATTTTCTTTTTCTTTCTTTTTTTTTTTTTTTTGAGACAGGGTCTCACTCTGTCACCTAGGTTTAAGTGCAGTGGCGTGATCTTGGCTCTCTGCAATCTTTGCCTCCTGGACCCAAGCAATCCTCCCGCCTCAGCCTTTTGCGTAGCTGGGCTACAGGCACATGCCTCCACACCTGAATAATTTTTGTATTTTTTGTAGAGTTGGGATTTTGCTGTGTTGTCCAGGCTAAGCTCAAAACCCTGGGCTCAAGCTATCCACTTGCCTCAGCCTCCCAAAGTGCTAGTTCTGGGATTGCAGATGTGAGCCACCATGCCTGGCAATTTTTTTTAATTTAAAAATTAAATTAAATTTTAAAAGATGATGACATAAGATTTTTCTATTCCCATACTATATGGGTCAATTCTTGCTAAGTTCTCTCAGTGTAAAGCCCAGGAGCCAGTAGAGCCAGAATTAGCATTTACCTCCTACTAAGCCAGAATAGAAGAGGTGTCTGTTGGTAGCAAAAATACAGTTAACTGGGTTTAATTCCAATGCCACATGCCAGGGAACTCATATTTAGCCAGTTTCTCCATGGGTTTAGCTCCAGTGTGTCATTTACTGCTGTTGATGTTTGCCTTAAAATTCTAGACTGCTTTGTAAGCCATTCTAAGATATTAGAAGGGACAGGAAGCATATTTTCAAGCACCTGAAATGAAAGAATATGTAAAGGGTATGTTAACAGCATTTCATAAAAGATTATTTTTTGAGGTATAATGTATATTCAGTAAAAGCATTGATTTGAGATATTCAGTTAAATGGGTTTTAAAACCTTGATACACTCGTGCAACCACCATTCAAAACAAGACATAGAACATTTTCATCATCCCAGAATCATACTGTATAATTTTGTGTGTGTGCATCTGGCTTTCTTTCACTCAACATACTATTTTGGTAATTCATTCACACCATTGCATTTACCAGTAGTCTGTTTTTATTGCCAAGTAGTATTCAATTTTTTTTTACTTTTTAATTTTTGTGGGTACATATTTACGGGATACGTGAGATATTTTGGTACAGGCATGCAGTGTGTAATAATCACATTATGGAAAATTGGGTATCCATCCCCTCAAGCATTTATCCTTTGTGTTATAAACAATCCAAGTATGCTTTTAGCTATTTTTAAATGTATAATTAAATTAGTACTCACTATAGTTCGCTCATTGTGCTATCAAGTACTAGGTCTCATTCATTCTTTCTAACTATTTTTTTGGTACCTATTAACTATCCACACCTCCCACTCAACCCCTCTGCCACTACGCTTCCCAGCCTTTGGTAACCAAGCTATTCTCTATCTCCATGAGTTCAATTGTTTTGATTTTTAGAACCCACAAACAATTGAGAATATGCAATATTTGTCTTTCTGTGCCTGGCTTATTTCATGTAACAAAATGACCTGCAGTTACAATCATGCTTTTGCAAATGACAGGATCTCATCCTTTTCTATGGCTGAATTGTACTCCATTCTGTATAGGTACCATATTTTCTTTATCCATTCATCTGTTGATGGACACTTAGGTTGCTTCCAAATCTTGGCTACTGTGAACAGTACTGCAACAAATATGGGAGTGTAAATATCTCTTTGATATTCTGATTTCCTTTCTTTTGGGTATATATGTAGCAGTAGGATTGCTGGATCACATTGTAGCTCTATTTTTACTTTTTTGAGGACCCTCCTACTGTTTTCTATAGTGGTTGTACTAATTTACATTCCCATCAACATTGTACAAAGGTTCCCTTTCCACCACATCCTCACCAGCACTTGTTATTGCCTGTCTTTTGGATAAAAACCATTTTAACTGGAGTGAGATGATATCTCAGTGTAGTTTTGATTTGCATTTCTCTGATGATCAGTGATGCTGAGCACTTTTTCACATGCCTGTTTACCATTTGTATATCTTCTTTTGAGAAATGTCTATTCAAATCTTTTGCCCATTTTAAAAATCAGATTATTAGAGCCAAGTAGTATTGAATTGTGTAGATGTATGACAATTTGTTTATCCATTTTCCTGTTGATAGATATTTAGGTTGCTTCCAGTTTTTGCTTGTTATAAATAAAGCTGCCATGAGCATTCTTGTAATAGTCTTTGTGTGAACATATATTTTCACTGCCTTGGATAAATACACGGGAGTGGAACTGTTGAGTCATAGGGTAGATATATGTTTATCATTGTGAGAAACTGCCAAACGATTCTCCAAAGGGTTGAACTATTTTACATTCCTACCATCAATGTTGCTCTGCATTCCCGAAGGAAAATTTTTTACAAAGCCAAACTATGATGATATGTTAGTAAAGAATATTTATCACGGTGTCTAGGGTGGGAAAAATTTCTGTGGGAATCATTTGGAGGGAGGAAAACACAGCAAGAAAGAGCAGGGGGAGTGGATTGGCATTCACCAAAAAGCATTCACCAGGAAGCCAGCCTGGGGACACCACGTGGGCAGTGGGCTCCATAGCTACCAATCAAGGCTGTGTTCTCTGCTGATGGCATTCATTCTACATGCCAGGCCCTCTGTCTGTGATCCAAGAAATCTGGGCAACTTACTGTTTTTGTTCAAGTTGTACTTCATTGAAATTCTTTTTGGAGTGTCCCTTTCGGTCACAAGTTCCCTTTCTTGTGTGAGAGCCACGATAGTGAAGCTTAGCACAGCAAGGCTTTTTGAATTTGTGCTGCTAACTTCACCACCAGTTGTGGTATCAGAGCTGGCTGACCTGACCCAGCTCGTGGTCAGCTTTCTCCTGGCTTCTACAAGCAGAGAGCAACTTATTGTTTATCTTTTGACCTCTTCCCCCAGGTTACTTTTAACAAGGTTTTTAGTTTGTTCTTTATGCTATTATATTTGAGGGAAGGCAAGGCCTTTGGCACTGCCTTTAAGGTGATTTCATTTTGAGACAAAACCTCATTCTCTGAGTTTTTCTTTAGGTCATCATGACAGAGGCCAGAAATAGTGTGAAGCAGCCCCCAAAAGAATAAATCTCAACTTTCTTCAAGCATGGTTTATCCTATCTGTGTATTCCTTTTAATTCAATCCTGTTAGTAAACATTCTAGCTAAAGTGGGCAACCAGCAGTCCTCATTCCACAGCCAAATTCTGTATAGTAGACTAGGGTCCCAAATTTGGGCACAGCTTGGTTTCAACTCCTATAATCTTTTTGCTCTTCCTCCAGTTGGCACTCCCTGTAAGTGAGAAAAATACAAACACCCATTTACTTCTCCTTCCTTCTCTTTCAATGGAGGGTTTGTCCCTCCTACCAAAGGCAAATTCTTCCATGTATGTTCTGGATTCCATTCTGCCCTGCCTTCTCAGAGAATATTTCTAACTGGTTATTTACTACCTGTAGCAGAAATCATTGTCCTCTTAAATCTAAGCTTCTTTCATGGTATAAAGTTGTTGCTGGAAGTAGTGGCTGCCCAACCAGAAAATACATTCCCCAACCTCCCTTGCCTTTAGGTGGAACCATATGACGAATTCTTCTCAATGTAATAAGATTAGAAGTGGCACGGATCACTCCTTGACCAGGTAACTTCAAAAGCAAGAATGCTTCTTCTCTCTTTCTTAGGGGCAGCAAATATCTGGGTTACCAGTGGCAAATCCTTACTGGTCTGCAGCAACCTTAATTTTTGCTTCCTCAGAAGCAAGAATTCGACTGAGGGCCATAAAGCAGAGAAAGAGATGGAGGCAAGTTTTAGAACAGGAGTGGAAGTTTATTAAAAGATTTTACAGTAGGAATAAAAGGAAAATACAGTTGGAAGAGACCTAAGCGGGCAACTTGAAGGACAAGTGTGGTGTTTGACCTTTTGACTTGGAATTTTATATGCTGGCATATTTCTGGCATATTGCACCCCCTTTCTTTGATTCTTCCCTTAGGGCAACCCACCTGCATGTGCAGTGGCCTCCTTGTGCTTGAGAGGTGAGTATGCACAGTGTGTTTAAGAAGTTGTATACATGCTCACCTGAGGCTTTCTTCCCTTTTGCAGTGGAATGGCCCTGGAAGGTCATACTCTGCCATTTTGTCTCTTAATGGGTTCATTAGCCCAACTCTCGACAGCTGCTGATTACCAGGTACAGGTGTTTCCTCTCTCTGTAGAGAGACTGCCTTTTCCTGGTGCTGGCTGTGACCAAGTATTATTTTAGAGAGACAGTTAACAACTGCCTGGCCATCACCTGATGGTCACCTGACCTTCCCAGTTGGGGTGTTGGGGGAGCCCTCTCCTGCCCCACTCATTCCTGGCTAGCTACCTACTGTAACACTTTCTGCCACTTGATGCAGAGGAGCATAGCAAACTTGAAAACCAAGTATTAAGGATGGGACAACCACAAGATGGATGGAGCCTGGATTTCAGTATCACCATTTGGAGGAGAACCAGCTGCCATTAACAGTGTCTTTTTGGGATTGGTCAGAGGGTAGTGAGTTATCTCTATTGATTATTCACAGCCAGTTACAGATCAAGCTCCTCATTCTACTCTTTCCCCACTTCTTACTGCTGCACTTGACTTGTCTTGAAAGAAAGAAAGAAGAGAAAGAAAGAAAGAAAGAAAGAAAGAAAGAAAAGAAGGTCTGTTTTGAAGTTTATGTGAGTGTGAAATAAATTTCTATTGTATTTGACCTATCATGTATTGCAGAGTCCTTTGGTTATAGCAGTTATCATTACCCTGACTAGTACATTATTTTTCTTTCTTCTACATCTTCCGTATTTCTGTCATTATCTATCTATCTGCATTCAGACATGACCAAGAATTTCTCAGCTTAAAAACAGACCTTCCATAGACTTCATTCACACCCATGTCCAGTTTTTTTCTTTACTCTCTTTCATAGAAATCTTATTAAGAATGTCATCTATGTGCAGTCTTAATTGCTTTGCCTCTCATTCACTCGTTACCCCAATTCACGTGGCTTCTTTGCCACTGCTCTTATTCGAGGTCCTCAAAAGCTGTCACGTTTCCAGAGCCAGCAGACACCTTTTGGTTCCTATCTTAACTCTCAGAAAGATTTAACACAGCTGACCACTCCCTCCTTTCTGACATACTTTCTTCTCTTGCATCCTTGAAACTAACCTCTTACTTGAATGACTCATAGGCATTTTAAACTTATCATATCCAAAACTAATCTACAACCTAATTCCTCCATTTTCTCATCTCAAAAAATGCTACTTACATCCATCCACTGGCTATAAATCTGAGGCTAGTTTTTGACACTTGCTGGAGAAAGTCGCCATCCATAGACAGTCCAACATCATATCCTGCCAATTTACTTCTGAAATTTTCTTAAATGTGAATACTCTTCTCATTTGCACTCTTCTCCATAATCCCATCCACTCTCTCTCTATATGTTTAAAAATGTACATCAGATAATGTTGCTTGGCTTTAAAAATCCTTTAGAAGATTCTCACTGCACTTAGGACAAATTCCCTAATGCTTTATTTTTTTCTTTTTTCCAACTTCTACTTTCTGTTCAAGGGGTATATTTTCAGGTTACATGGGTAAACTGCATGTCACAGGTGTTTGATGTACAGGTAATTTTGTCACCCAGGTAATCAGCATAGCTATCCAAGGTAGCTTTTCAAACTTCACCCTTTCCCGACCCTCCACCCTCAAACAGGTCCCAGTGTCTCTTGTTCTCTTTTTTTGTGTCAGTGTTTAGCCCCTACTTATGAGTGAGATATTTGGTTTTCTATTCCTGCATTAATTCACTTAGGATAATGCCTAATTATTAATATTACTATTATACCCTCACATGATCTTGTCTCTTCATCTTTAGCTTTAGCCACCACTCACTTTTGTTTGCTCACTATATTCCAGTTTTTCTTTCAAGTCTTTTTTTTGTGTGTGTGATGGGATTTTGCTCTTGTCGCCCAGGCTGGAGTGCAATGGCACAATCTTGACTCACTGCCACCTCCACCTCCTGGGTTCAAGCGATTCTCCTGCCTCAGCCTCTGGAGTAGCTGGGATTATAGCCGTGTGCTACCACGCCCAGCTAATTTTGGTATTTTTTTTTAAAACCTCTGCAATTATTAGTTTATTAGTATCATCCTGGACTCAGATGTTCAGTATTCCTCCCGAAATTACATAAAAAATGCAAATGGGAAGAATCCACCTCAAAATTATGTAACAAAACAACACTCCAGCACGAAAGTGTGTAAAATTACAAGAATGCTATTTTAAAATACTGGCACTTTAAGAAAAAGATAATCTCAAAAACCACAAAATTGCCAAATTGTTCACTAAACTGGTAAGTAGATAAACATGACTAATGAATGAGTTTGGGTTTTAAAGAAAAATCATCCAAATAAATTGAAGAATTCATACTGAGATGCAAAGTTTAAGTGTCTTCTTTCCTCCTATCTACTTGGGTTTATAAAGGGGCAAACCATAGTATAGGAAAATATACCCTATTTTGGATGTGGCATCTTTGTTTTGAAAGCTGGCCCAATGAATTAAAAATACTTTTAATGGAAAGTCCATATTTAGATAAATGGGAAAACACATCTATAGCCAGCATTTTCAGTCTTCACTGAGACTAATGTCAACAAAAAGTTTAATATGGCAGTCTTGTATTTTAAGCTCATGCTTCTGGGGACACATTCTCAGGTCTTCTTTAATGTGGGAACCGCAAAATATAACTACCATTACATGGTAATGTGCAGTTAAAGAATAGAGTCCTCATGTAAAGGTTAGAACATACTTTTCTATTAGTCCTTCAAGGACAGACTTTCAAAATGATTGATTTTAATAATCCCATGCTGTGGGATTTTTTTTTCTTGTATCAGAGGTGCCAGATGTGGAGCTTCCAGTTGTCCTCTCTCCATGCAGTCAGGACAGCATTATTGTTCTGGCATCATTGTGTGACGGTATGCAGAGTATTGCCACACAGAAAATTCCCTCAAGCCTCA